>VZTT01054436.1:0-43120 GCA_013400855.1 Buphagus erythrorhynchus | reverse complement strand
GCAACCTGTTCCAGTGTCTCACTTGAGGTTATAAGGGCAAGTCATGTGAAGATGGGCTTCAAAGCCATTTAAACCCTTGGGTTGTTTCAGCTCCCAAATCAGCAAGAGAAACAGCCTGAAGGCTTTGCCCTGATAGAGAAGGTTTATGTACACTTTGGGTCTAATCTAGGAGTCCTTAGTCACCTCTTAGAGGTAATAGAAATCCCCGTGGCCTTGCAAAGCAGCATGGCATCTGTACCCAAGAAAGAAATGTAGGATGGGAGCCACAGGGGGATTTTGCCTTCTTTTCAGGCTGGCTGAGATGGGGACCTGTGGGAGCAGTGGAAAGCCACCTGCAGCCAGTGGGGAAAGCGAGCACCACTCTGGCAGGACGATCACGTTATGTGCAGAGTTGCCCCTGGGCTTCACTCGTGTGTAGCCTGCACCAGCCCATCTCCTGTATTGTTTCAATACACAACTCAACCAGAACTGCTAACTTCAGGCATCTACTGGCATTTCTGCTCCCAAAGTTCACGGTGTAGCAAGTGCTTTTTTGTTGGGACTGGTTTCCCCATCTGAAGGGAAATGTGACTTTACTGAAAAGTGAGAATTCTGAATTCTGCCCTCTCCTACGCACATTGCATTGCTGCTTGGGGATAAAAAAAGCTCATGGTCTGTTTTTATGTTCTCTTTCTCCTCTATACTATTTAACATTGTTTCACAGTGACTCAATAACAGTGTGCATGATACACTCCATTTCTCTCGGCATGGTGAACCTAAATTTTATGTATCAGAGAGCCGCTTCTCCTGCTGAATGAGACACCAGACCTCACTAGAGTGAAACACTCCCCCCTTGAATTGTCATTGGGAAATTTGCCGCAAAGGGACTCATTGAACATGAGGTTAGCTCAAATTTAAAATAAAAGAAAAAAAACCCTTCATAAAATGAAGGAATCTGGCTCTGCTTAAGGTGGGTCTAAAGCTGAAAGGCTACAGCAAAAGCAAGCAGGGCAGTAGCTCTCCTCATGCTCACCCAAGAAGATGCACCACTCATTTCAGGATATAGAGGGGCCAGACAGCCTCATTGCCTTATGTAAAACTTGCTCCCGTTGTTCCTGGCCTCCTTAAGGATTCCCAAAGCAGCTGTCCATCCTCCTCTGCTGAGGGAGGCTGTCTGAATCTGCAGCAGTGGTATCACTTCATGGCCCATCTGGAAAACACAGAGCTTGGCCCAGGTCCTGCGTGGAGTGTTTCACTGGCTTCAGCAGGCTGTGGTGATTTTCACTCTGTAAGGAGCTGGCTGTATTTCTGGATGGGAATTAGATTTGATCACGTGCTTGCTTATTTGGGTTTCAGCACACCAAGTGTGGCAGCTGCTGTGTGGGGTGAGTGGCCAGTGGCAATGGATCTGCTCAGCCTTGCTGGTTTGCTGGCAGAGCAAAGAAAAGGCCTTTGACATTTTGTCTTCCTCTTTTGCCCCCAGCTCACCTGTGGCAAGAAAAGTTTCCAACCTCTTTTTCAGGGTACAAAGTAGCTTTGTGCAGTAACCGAATTAAATTTGAACAGAAAGTGAGCCATCAACCAGAAGTGTCTGGTGTCAGAGCAGGAAATCTGAGGATAAGCATCTAAGAGCACTCTGTGCGTATTTTGTGCGTAGTTCAGGTGGCTTCGGCCTGGTCCAGCTCCCATGAAAGGACGGCAGAGAAAGCCAGTGACAATAGTTAAGGGATCTGAGAGAGGCTGAGGCTTTGAAAATATCTCAGAAGTGGAAAACAAGGAGGAAGAATAAGTGGTTAGTTTTCAAAGGAACGAACTCACATGTGGGGTGTGTGGGAGGACATACAGGGCTGCAGAAGTTCTTGAACAGGCTGAGAAAAATGTATGGATGTGTCCATGGATGTATATACATACAAATGGGCTAATATACATGTATATGCATATTTTACTCGAGCTTAGAGAGAACTGTGAGAACCTTTAAAGGCACCCAAGGAGGACAAAGGAGTGGGAAGATGAAGTCTGAAGAAACTAATGCAAAGCAGCACACATACCAATGGCAAAAGACCCAAACTACTCCTATATGCCCTACATTGTAAATCAGCTGAAGCTGCTCCTGAAAACAACTCCTAAGCAGTCAGCCCGGTGAAGAACTATGACATCATGAAAACAAAATACAAACTTTTGCTGTGCAAACAGTAGATTGAAAAAAATAGCATCAAACCAGCACAGTAACATTCGGTAAAGCAGCTGCAAGTGCACATGTGAGGTTTCTGTTATTCCACTTCAGAAAGGGAAAACATCAAGTAACAGGGTAACAACTAATAAAGGAGTGCAGAGATTTCCATACTAAGGCAGGCTGCACACAGAGGATTTGTTTAGCTTAAAGATAAAGCAATATATAAAAGGTCTGCCTGACACTTCTCATTTATTTTTCCTTGACACAAGAATAAATGATCTTGGTGAAATGAAAAAGCAATGGATTTCAAAGAAACAAAAGGTTTTTTATATTCTTACCTACAGTGCACCAAATTATGGCACAGACACATTGTTGAGATCAGAAAATTAGCATGATTAAAGACAGAATCAGATGTTTAGGAGGAAAATACAGTAACTTTAAATGAAAGTTTAGAAAAAAACATGCAAGCCCCTGTGCTTTTATGAGGAAATATTAACAAATATACTTTCTCATTCAGTCCAGGCCAAACAACTAGGAACAAACAATTGGTCCAAAGATGCTGGAAAGTAGCCCCAAACCAGTGATTCTGGAATCACTGGTGGTAGCTCTCCTACCACCTTTCTCTGTGCCCTGAGCTGGGTGCATATAAAAAGGGGACAAAGATGGGCAGGGAGTCAGGGACATGACAGCCCAGCACCAGTGAGACCACCAAAAGGTCTTTCAACTCCCATGGCCGCCTCAGCATGGTTGTTCAAGGGCCTGGTAAAGGCTGAGGAGCAGTTGAGGTCTGGAAAGCTCACCTGGCAAGTGTGGACCCAGGGCAGGGAGGCAGCCTTCTGCTCCTTTGGGAGGGTCTGACCTAACCTGCATAGCCAACAGCACAGTAATAAGGGAGTCCAAAGGAATTTAGATGATTATTTTGAAACGTGTAACTGCATGAAGTAAGATGAACAAAAAAAACCCTGCTATGTCTGTAGAAAGCAAAAAGGGTTGAATTTACTGGATAAGGGGAGTAATTTAACTCCCTTTTCTCTGAGCCATGTAAGACTTGGCATAACCCATGGAGGAGGGTTTCCCCTGGCTCTTACTGGATAGGATTTCAACCATCAGCTGTTTTTATCCTACAGCAACCTTAGTTCCCCATGCTCCCTCCCTGGCTTGACTACTTTCAACCTTGTTCTTCATGGCTGAGTGTCTGGGTTGGAAGGGAAGGGTTTGGAAATGAAATCACTGCAAGATGCAGAGGGCAAACAGGCAGCCCAGGATGCAGTTCCAGAGGTCACATCCTCCTGTCCTTTCCTACGAGAAAGTGCTTTCTAGATCTGCTCACAACAGTTTTGGAGCCCAAAGCTGACCACCCAGTCACAAGCCTGTGATGCCTTTCTCCAGCTGGGGTACCCTGGGTAGGGCTACTCCGCTGCAGGAACAAAAGGCTTTTTCCTCTCTCTGTCTTTGCTGGGACCTTGATGGTGTCCCCCAGAGTCAGAAGGTGGCTCTCTCTGAGAAAGAGCAAGGGGCTGCTCCTTATCAGTGGTGGGGGCACAGAAAGGGACAAGATCTTCCCACAGCGAGCTCAGCTTTGTGATGGGAATGAAACTCCAGCTCCTGGCAAGATCCACAAGCCAAGCCTAATCAAACCACTCACCGTAGTAGGGGGATGTTTGCAGAGTGAAACAGCTTAATTGCTGATCTTTGTGTACCCTTGGACACACTGATATTTTCTTATGCCGTAGAAGCACTGGCATCTTTCATGTGGAACAGCTCTGGGATGATGGACAGGGAGGAGAAGCAACACAGAAACAATGTGGCTCTGCCAAGGTCCTGCTCAACACCTGGACTGGGCACAGCACTGAGTCTGCTGGAGGGCTCTGCCTATCTGCCCCCCCCTAAGAATGCTCTCCAACAGTGACTACTTTTGGCTCAGGGCTTCCCAGCCACAGAAAATCATGGAGCTTTGCCTGGTACTGAGCAAGTGCAGCCAGGACCTGGGCATGGTGATGCCTGCAGCAAAAGCAGGGGTGCATTGAGGCCTGCTGGTCACTAGAACTGGTTACTTCTTCCCTTTCAATGGTCCCACCAAGGGGAAAAAGGACCCTAATGCTGTTCCCAGCCCCAGTGGGCCACCATCTCTTGTCCTGTTTGCTACAGGGTGATGAAGATGGGTGACATGTACCAGCCAGCCTTCTGGGACTGTTTGAGCACATACACCCACAGGAAATCTCCACTGCAGATTTCCCCACAAAGGAAAGGTAAGACCCATATTTTCAGCTGCTGCATTGCTCCCAAAGGCAGCATGGTCTACCAGAATGGAGAGATCTACATTTGCCCAGGTTCTCTCCAAAGTGCTGGACTTGTTGGACTCTCTTCATCCTGTTTGCCATCAGCAGTCTTAGACTGGCTTTCAGACAATGTAAGTTTGTGATTTTCTTCCAAACGCATCACACAAAAAATGTTTAGAGTTGTTTAGCCTCTCTAGAGCAGTTTTTAAACAGTACCACAGAGGGGCTGGAGGGTTTCCTTCTTGCCCCCCATCGGGGCTGTTTCGCCAAGGGGCAGTGGGAGTCTCCAGGTCCCTTCATTCCCCTTGCATTGTCTCTGTGAGATAAATAACCCCTTGGTATGAGATCATGCAAGGGGAATCATGTCTGGCCAAGCACTGGGACCAGGAGAATGCATGTTGCATGGCCCCATGCAATTAAATGGGGCCTTGGGAGGTCCCCTAGTCCCTGGAGGATCCATGGAAAGAAACTGGACTTGGTTCATGGTAAAGGGAAACTCAGAGCTGGACCACCACCAAGACAGAATGAAGGCTCTGGGTTTTGCATGGACAGAGAGGAGGTGCACAAACACACATCCAAGGAGGTCAGCTGGGCAATCACACATTGAGGAATGGCCAGAGAAATCGTTGTCACCAGTGGCTTCAGGGTCCTCCTCACCCCATAAAACCCCGTCAGAAAAGCAGGAAAAGGGGGTGGAGGGCAGCAGCTGGTAGGAGGAAAGTGCCAACAATGAGAGTCTAAGACTCATCTGGACAGAAATGCAGCTGGGCCTGTCTCTGGCACATCCCCCGCAATTCCCCCAAAGCTGATCAGACAGCTTTAATATAAGGAATCTTGATCCTTATAGAAGCTCCAACCCTACACCGGAGTCCTTTGGAAAACAAAACCAATGATGACAAGTCCCTTCCCTTTGGAGCAGAAGCAGGAGCTATGGCTTTGCATCACTAAGCACGTCAACACACATTGGACATGCTCTCCTGCAGTCTCAGCTACTATTTCTGTCCCTGGGTTTCCACAGCTTCTTCCAGAGAAGCTAGTGTGGTACGCAATTAATTCATCAGTCACAGCTCCACGAGCTTTGCTGGGTGCAGACTCTCAACTACATAAATAATAAATAGGAAAAAACTAACATCTTGCTTCTGTTCCTCTGCTCCTTTCAATTGCAAATGCATCTGGTGCGGTCACCTTAGTGCATGCTCACACACAGACACACACATGCACATGGAGACGCAAAGTGCCTGCACTCCTCTTTGATTAATTGTGCATTTGGTGACGAGTTCAGCTTGTGGCAAGGCTGTACACACAACTAGAAAACAAGGCTGGCTTTAATAGACCTAATTTTCATTGATCTTGTTGCCTCTCTCTGCCTCACTGCTGAAAGGAACTGAGGTTAATCAGAATAAAGGAGTCGGTTTTGCAGAGCTGGTGGGAGGTTGCAACAGGGCTGCATTGGTTATTTTCCACACTCTCCTGAGGCTCATGTAGGAACAGACATTTAGTCCAAACTATATTACTTGGCTAACAAGATTTACAAGCAGTTTGAGATAATGCAATCATTTCCAATATTAAGAAAGGGCATTCTCTAAAAAGTAAAGCTTGGGAGGAGGGAGCTGAGGGCTCATTTTCTCAAAATTCATTATCTACAGCCTGGGTTTTGCATGTGTGTGTGTTGCTTTCAGACAGTGATGACTGAATTAAAGGCCAGCTCTATAGATTCAGAGCTAGCTTTATGTGCAGCATCATTTTTCTTCTTCATCCAGATTTTTTGCCCCGCCTCTGCTTCCCATGAATGTTACACAAAAAAACAACAGCACCTAATCAGGGTGCCCAGCCTTGTCTCATGCCCCTCTGTGTGTTACCCCACACAGCCTTCACTTGCAAGGAGCAACTCAAGAGCTGAACATGCATCAATACCAACAGGAATGCTGAGCTCATGCAATAATGCTCTCCCAGATGGATGCCTGCTTTACAGTGTGTCAGAATGTCCCTGGCTCCTCCCAGCAAGGCCAAGAGGAACAAACTCTTTAAAAGTCTGGGAATGCATCCACCAGCAGCAGGGGTGTATTTAGGTCACGGTGATGCAGTGCAGCCTGGGGCTGGAGCCAGGCTGGCCAATGCTGCCTGGAGCCAGCACTGTGGCTGGTGCTTTTTCCCCAAGCTCCTCCTGCCCGCCAGCTCTGCCCATGGCATGGTGCTCCTCTGTGCCCTCCCTCCTGACCCAAACCATGGGGAAAATGTCTTGCCCTTGGTCTTTCCTGATTTCTGACAAGGTGAAGGCAGTGAGGGGGAAAAAACAATTTCAAAAGAGGACAATTATACCAACACAGAAAAGGGACGAGAGAAGCTAGACAGTGAGCTCAGCAACCCAGGGTGTGAGCACTCTGGACTCTGGACACAAGTGCAAGGGAAGAGGACTGTGACGCTGCAGGGAGGGATTCTTGCTAGAGGTGGTGGGGAAAACTCCAGATCTCTTTGGAAATCCCTCTCATTTCACACGGTTACAAAACAGAGCTGGGTTGCCAAACAAATACAAGAGAGTTAAAGCTAGACGTACCTACCAAAGCCTTAGATCCAACCCCAGGCAATGCTTCTTTGAAAGAAGAAAGCATTTTTCCCTTAACTGGTTAATAGTTCAGAACTCTGGCCAAATTTGTAGGAGCCTACAGAGAACCTGAGGATCAGCTCACATTGTTAATGCCTGCCCATAATCCTTGTGCTGCTGCTGGGAGCATAGATGGACCCTGCCTCCTGTGGCAGCTTTCTCTTGGGGTTGTGCCAGGCTGCCCTAAATCCAGCCCTTCTATTCCCAAAACCACCCCATGGCTCAGGGCTAGGCAGGCAGGCTACCCACTCCCCCAGTATCTCTGAAAGTCCTGGTTGTTTTATTTTGGAAATATTGATAGCAGGAATCATATTCTGAAGCAGAGAGTGAGCTCCTGAATTATGCCACCAGCAAGGTTTGTCTCCCAGCACACCACTGGGATAACTGTGGAAAACAATGTTTTCCAGGGGGTTTCATGTTAATGCATTCAGAGTACCTCATTGCCTGCCTCCCAGACATAGGAGCTGTTTAGGAGACATGACTTTTCAGAGAAAGCAGCTGTGGTATTTTCCCCTTGCACAGAGGAAGGGAAAAAAAAAAGGAAGAAGTTTCCAGCAAGAGCCAGCAGCACACAGTCTAAGAGACTTTCAGCTGATCCCTTTATTTCCACCACCCTGTGATGAGCTAAACTTGGACACTTTCATACCAGAGCTTCTTCCACAGAGCTTCCACCAGAACCTTCTCTAGCACTTCGGTGCTTTCCATTCCTCCCCAGACTTTTATTTGTTGATGAGGAAATGAAACTCAAAACTCCAGAAAATGCATGTAAAATCCTATTGCACCCAAACTCCATGCAGATCAGACATGTACCTGTCTGACATGTACCAGAGAATATACCTCCTCGAGACCAATGCCTGTGTGCTTAGCAGCAAAACACAGAGATCTGGAGAAAGTTCCTTACCCAAATGCCACCATGCTGAATATTTCCAAGTGTACCTGTTGGAAGCCTACACCCTTCAACTTCCAGGTGCCCAGTGGATTGCACGGTGCACTTCCAAACCATTCACTGCTCTTCGGCAGGACTGCGTTGCTCTGAGTCAGCAGAAGCTGCCTGAGACACTAAAGCGTCTCAGAGTTCAATGTGATGGAAGAAGCAGCAGGCAAAATCCTGTAACTCATCAGACAATGTAAGATATCGTAAGTAATAAGCAGCAATGGCAGTCTACAAAGTGGTTTATAAAGGGCTTGATGAGTAACTCAGCTGAGCCTCTGGATTACACACAAGATGAATCACTTCACTTCTGTCATGCAGCAGTCCATCTGCGTGTGCAAGGAAGCATCCCTGCTTCTCACATCTCAAGGGCTTCAGATAAAAGGGTGAGAATTGCTGCCAAAACCAGGAAACACAAGGCAAATTTTTCACTTGCTTCTGAAAGAGATGGGTGATTCTGTATGCCAGATTTCTATAATTGGGGAGCACTTGGTATGCACAGATGTGCAAAGTCTGAAATGAACAGACAACTGTGAAAAGTCAAGAAGGGGGCCATGCTGGCTGGTTGCTGCTCCCAAATTCAAAACCAGATTTGGCTGGAGCCACTGTCTTAAATCCTATAAAACTGCACTGATTTCCGCCCTGGGCAATACTGCTGAAATTCAGGGGACAAAATGCCTGCAAGGGGGACCCAGATTGAACCTGCACACTGTCAGGTGCAGGAGCTACAAGCACCCACTTCTCTGATCCAATCACCATCTCCAGCATTAGCAGTCCTGCTTCCTCAGCAGAGCCTCTCTGGCTATCTGCCCAGGGGATCCTACTGCTTCAGCTTTCCTAATCTCCCTGAATTTTTCACCAGACTGTCTCCATTCTGGCTTCTCACAGAGGGTCCCTGAGTAACCTACTCTCTACTTTGAATTGCTTGAATAATTCAGAGACATGGAGAAGCCAATAAAGAACTTGCCTGATTCTCCTGAGAGACTTGAGTCAGCATCTTTGCATCTACCTGCAACAAGGAAACCTGCTGCACATGCAGCATGTGTGTTACATCCTAGGCACGTGCTTCCATGCAGGTTTGCCTGGAAATGCACAGCCAGGCTGGTGTGGCCAAAACTTGGCTCTTTGCAGAGTGCCCATAGAGTCAGACTGATAGTGAGCATTCACCCAGGACTTATAGGGTGATTGCAGCTACTTCTTCAGCCCTGATACTTCTCTGCTGGTACAGAGAGAGTGTAGGATGGGGTGGGCAGCTGAGCATGAGCCAGCTCTTGCCCACGCTCCTTGCGAGGTGAGTTCTACTTATTGTTATTGAGCTTCTGCTGGAGGGCAGGAAGGCTCTGCAGAAGGGTCCAGGCCAATGGTAGAAGGTTCAAAACCCCCTGCAGCACTACAGGCTGGGGGAAGAGTGACTGTAAAACTACCCGGCAGAAAAGGAGCTGTGCTGGTTGATAGCACCTGAACATGAGCCAGCAGTGTGCCCAGGTGGCCAAGAAAGCCAATGGCAGCCTGGCCTGGATCAGGAATAGTGTGGCCAGCAGGGCAGGGATTCTTCCCCTGTACTCAGCACTGGTAAGGCCACACCTCGAGTGCTGTGTCCAGTTCTGGACCCCTCAATTCATGAAGGACACCGAGGGGCTGGAGCGAGTCCAGAGATGGACAGTGGAGCTGTTGAAGGGTCTGGAGCACAAGTCCTGTGAGGAGCAGCTGAGGGAGGGTTTAACCTGGAGAAAGGAGGTTCAAGGGGAGACCTTATCACTCTACAAATCCCTGACAGGAGATTTTACCCAAGGTGAAGATGGCCTCTTCTCCCAGACAACTAGTGACAGGAAAAGAGAAAATGGCCTCAAGCTGTTCAGACTGGACATCAGGAAAAATTTCTTCACTGAAAGGGCGATCAGGCATTGGAACATGCAGGGAAATGGTGGAGTCACCGTCACTGGAAGTGTTCAAGAAATGACTGAAGGAGGCACTCAGTGCTGTGGTTCAGTTGACATAGTAGTGTTTGGTCAAAGGCTGGACTGGGTGATACCAGACATCTTTTCCAATCTTAAATGGTTCTGTGATTCTAAGCAACAGTGCACTCCTGGGCTCTTGCGAGAAGAGTTGGGTTCATGCCAAATGGAAAGACATCAGGAGAAAACATCTTCAAAATGCTTCGGATCACTGCCTTGCACTTCAGCCCACTGTGCTGAGGGAGAGCCACCTCAGTCACCCTCCCTTTTGCATCCCTATGTGCAATGGCACCACTGCCACTGCCTGAGAAAAACCCTGGCCAGACTTTGGCATGGCTGATATGCCTCAGGCATGGGGACACTGAGTCCGGTCCTAGCTTACTCCAAGGACAGTCATTTCCTGAACTTTATCCATCTCTCACACAGTTCTCTGCTGCTTGATGCAGCACAGACAACATCCTCCAGCCCTCACAAGCTCATCTGCCTCCTTCTTGGCAGCAGCAGCAGCCAGGCTTTTGGCTGCAGGCTTCACCAGCAGCCCCAAAGTGCAACTCTCCATTCTATGACATTTCCAGGCAGCCCTGCTGTTCTGGCATCTCTTGCCTTGTATGGTTTGGCACTACCCAGAGTGATTTTAAACCTTGAAGGGTAGGTTTTCACTGTGCCACAGAGCCCTAAAAGGCACAGTTGTGAAAGCCAGGCTGGCTGGATGTGAGACCAGGAGCACACCAAGATGGACCTAGGGAGCAGTCTGGCTTCCTAAAGTATGGTAAGATAAGCACAGTCCAGCCTTCCCTCCAAATTCACAACCATAAAACCTCTGCATTTTGCTGCCTTTGTCCATCTACTCCAAAACAAAGGTCCATATCTCTGATGGCAAAAAACAAGGCAAGAACAGCTGCCCTTCACCCAAGAACACAAAAACTATCCAGGGAAGAGTGCAAACCCTGGTTTCTCCTGCTCTGCAGCTGGGGGATTGTCAGTAAGGAGATGGGAACAAACCCCTTCTGGCTGGAAGACGGCTTCCAAGAGGGCTGTGGTGAGGAAAAGCATTTCTATTCTGAGCCTCATCTCATAAGGTCTCCAGCACATGACTGCTTTCCCAGACCTTGCTTTAACTTCTCTGGAATGATGGGAGGGGAGGGGCAGGCCATGGAGCCCTCCTTTCTGGGGGGCTGCTTTTTGGCACCATGACATTTGGCTTTCAGTTTCAAAGGGACACACAAATATGCCAAAGTGCTGTGGGCTGTGCTGTTAATCAGTTCGGTACACCTAATTCTGCAATATCAAATGTGTCAGGCTCTCCAGTTTTCATTTCCTCATTTATTCTCCCAGGCTGAGATGTATGACTTGTGCCTGTGTAGCTCCTCTACAAGGCAGATTCAGAGACTACATCAGCTGGGTCGTAAACCAGGATAACAGTGCATTGCAGCAGAGGAATTAGCAAATGGAAAGGAAAGCAGAGCAAGGGGATGAGCATGGATGAGAGCTGGCATGAGCCATCATGTCTGCAGTGATTTATTTTCAATTTCACTTATGAAAACCTCCCTGGGTACAGATTGCCTTTCCCCATGTTGTCTTCATTATCACTCCACCTTGAGACTGGGTGATGTGGGCGTTTGATAGACTACCTGGAAGCCTGGTTTATTTCCCTGGTGTTTCCCTGTGGTGTGATGAAACCTCTGCTTCAGAGAGCTCTGCCAGCCATGCCAGACAAAGACCTTGCTGTCCCCAAGGCAGGCCTGTGTTGCAATGCCCTAAAGAACAACTGTGTCCCCACCTCTGAGGCACATCTCAGTTCCTCACAAGTGGAGAGTGCACATCAGCCAGCACAGGATCTCTTTGTGGGGGACACAAAATCAAGCAGGGAGTTTCCTCTTCTTGCACTGATAAAGACCACAAACATCTCCCTTGCAGGTGGCAAGCTGCTGATGACTCCTAAACGCGCTGTGGTTTGGACCATGCTCAAGAAAGCGTCTTGTCACATTAACAGCTTTATGAGTTATCAATCAGCTTTCTTTCTCTCCTGCCTTTTTGGTCATCAAAGTGTTGAGAGCTGGTGCTGCTCCAAAGAATCGGGTTCCTTCTGCAAGGACTGCAAGGGTTTTGCACCCATCTCTTCTTCCCAAATTGCTTGTGTCTTCCACATCCCTATGGGTTTGTGAATCCTAATCAGCCAGACCCAGGAGCACCTGTCATCCTGCATTTTGGACCCTGGACAGGACAAACTGCAGCAAAATTAAATAAAGGGCACTGATTTCACAAGTCAAATGCACCTTTGGAGCAATGGAAAAACACCTACTTCCCCTGTTAAACCAGGATTTGTACATCTGCCTTCAGTGTCTCGCACAAGGAATTATGGCTGCCTCATTGGCAGGGTTTAGAGCTGCAGTCAGCTCAGAAAGATCACAAGGCTGTGTTTATTTTCTGACAGATGTATGGGTTTATCGCATCCTCTCTTTTGAATACATATCCCCTCGAGTACACAGACCCAAAGTGTCTTTGGGCAGAACTCCGATAATATGAGTGAGAGAAGAGCCTGGCTTTTTTCCTGGGTTAAGCTCCCCGTCCAAACACAGCAGGACTGATGGTACAAGGCGTGCTGGAGAATGTGTTTCCTCACTTGTGCATGTACCATTTTGGGTCTAATTCATCCTGGCTGACAGCTACTAATTTGACAAGTACTTTAACCAGACATGTTTTTAGAGTGATTCCCTTGCTCATGCGTGCTGGGCCACACGGTTGCACATTGTGATTATGCATCTAAAATTATGGTAGCTGATAAACCGAAGGCAGAAAAGGCAGTTAAAGCTCAAGCAGAAGCCTGCCAAGTTTCTAATAAAATTCAAAACACATCAATATTTAAGAGCGTACACAAAGCCAGCACTTGTCTGTGTTTCAGTCTGCCTTGAAATCCCCTGAGCAATCAACCCTCATGGAGGCAGCTTAAGGAATGGAAAAATCAGTCACTTCTATTTCTCATGTCTTTTTTAGTCTGCAAAGTACAATATACAGTGGGAAAATAGGATCCAAACCACTTACTCTGCAACAAAAGTGATTTTGGTTGTTTGCAAGTGGGAAAATAGGATCCAAACCACTTACTCTGCAACAAAAGTGATTTTGGTTGTTTGCAACTTGAGAAAACCAATGATACCACTTCCTAAGGCCTGTCATGACAGAAGTCCATGGATGCCTGACCAATCACCTAGCCTCAAATATGATGTTTCTTAAGAGAAACCCCAAGTCCCCAAATGATCCTTTAGTTCCATGTGCACTAAAGAAACTTGCTTACAAGTCTAATTAACAACAAAAAAAATCAATTCCTCCCACTATTACTACTGCAATTCTTAACTATTTAGTGCCCCACTCCCAAGAACAGGTTTTTAGTCACTTCTTGTTAAATATCCAGTAGGAAAGAGGCATTTGTGCTGCATCTGTGGTTATGTCCTCCCTCTCTTACAGACCAGGTTTGGGAGATTTCAACTGGCAAGGTTTCTGTTCCCCCCTAGTCCTGCAATGAAATCAGAAGAAACAGCTCTCTGCTGCCAAAAATGTGCCCCTCAGAGGCCTTATCCAGGCCTAGATGGATAGCTGGAGAAATCCTTATGAAAGCTGTCCCTAAACAATGTCAATGGCCTTGGCTTGCAGGTAACATTTCCTGAGCTCTGAGGATGTTAAGTTGCACATTGGTGTTTGGCAAAACCCCTTAAAATCACCACCTTGTGCAATAAGATAATTTTTCTAAATATCTTAGATGACATTTCAGCTGCTTGTTTTACCAACTGGAATTCTAGCTCATGTGGTATGAGAAGTAGTGCCGTACAATGAGAAATACCTTTGTGAAAATTTTGTCTCTAAATTTCACATCTGAAGTGGTGAAATTGCCCTTATGGTTGGAGCCTTTCCCAGTTTTCCTTTTGAATATAAGGGATCTTGTTGGGAAGGACAAGAATTTAATGAAAGAATTTTGCAGACATACAGAAAGCAAGTTTTGATATAGAAGAAAAGAATTGCTGAGTCAGTCTTATTGGGTAACTAAAAGACAAAGAGCAAGTGAGTTGGAAGGGGCTTTTATGGCTTAGAGCAAAGGATAAATCCACCTCAAACAAAAGATGTTTTTACCAAACAAAAGGATTTTCACAGGCAAACAAGAAAGCCAATGTTGCAAGTAGAGAAAAGATCTCAGAATTTTCCACTGCAGAACAAGTCCCAAAGTCTAACATGTAATTACTAACTCTGATAATTAACTAGTCACTAACATAATATGGTAATTTTAGCAGTTTTGATAGGTTATATGTAATGTAAAAGGTATTGTGTATGATGTTGATTGGTAGTCATGTAGTAAGATGCTCTGTAATGAAAAGTATATAATGCATTGTAACCAGAACTAGAAGAGCTTCAGGACACACAGCTTGCCTATAGCCAGCAGCTATAGCCTCACCCATGACCCTCAACTGCTGTAACCTAGTCTATGTAATAAACAGCATTTTAAGAGCTGGCTAAGGCCTCCGTCTCTCCATCAGGCTCTTACAGGATCTCAGATCCTTAAACAAGGCAGCATGGATCACTGCATTTGAGTGGAGGCCACTTGCAACTCTGGCTTAAGGAAAATCTTTTATTTCCTCTCAATGTCCACAATTCTCCTTAGAAGAATAATATTTACTATCAGACCTGCCCAAAAATGTCTTGCTAGAAGTTTTTTCCCACCCAAAACTTACCTTGGAATTATTTTCTGAAAATGTCAAGCCCTCTCTACTCTTCAAACAAAATGTTTGAGTACCACATTTCCCCTGATTAATTTTTACGGTATTATTTTCAGTGTTCCTTTAAATTCTTATTATCATTATACCTATTTCTCTGCCATTACTTTACATCCTCACTGTTGCTGATTCCTACAATTTTCTTTGACTTTCAGCATTTCATTAATTTTTCAAGATTGTCAAAAATGGAGGGGAAGAGTGACTGTTGTCTTAATTTTCTTTGCTAAATAGTCTTCTAAATTCTGAAACACTACAAGTTACATGGCTTTACTTTTCATTTGCCATATCAGAGATTTCTTCCCATAAACTCAATAAAGAATTTCTTCTCCACCCCTCCCAGGGCCTTGACAGTCACATATGGTCCTATCTGAAAAGATTGAATAAGGGCCAGAAAACAAAGAAAAGGCAACGATTCTAGGTTTTGGGTTGGTTTAGGGATTTTTCCTGGATTAATCTAGCATTTTCTTATTTCAATGCTCTGAGGTTTTGTATTTTTTTCAGTTAAATTTCTTTTCTCTCTCTTCAATGAAGGACTATGCAATTCAGATTATGTAATAACTAGTTTAATATTTAATATTTCATCAGCTCACCTGGCATTTGCCACCAGAAATAGGGCTCAGCATTGATTATAAAAAGTTTATGGGAATAATTAACTCCTCACAGGCAAACCTGTGCCATGCATCGCATCCGAGCACAATTCCGCGATCCTTTGTGAAAAGAGAATTGCATGGCATAGGTCACATCCCCTGCCCTGGTGTCTGGTCAGGGTGCACCCCAAAGGCTCTGTCCTGGGGAAATGCTGTCTCCAAGGCCAATCCAGCCGTGGGAAGCCCAGGCACAGGCAGTTTCCTGGTTACAAGGTGTTTGTCTTCCACACAGAGCATCGCTTCCCACTGATGAGATACAGGGGATGAAGACTCTGGTGCATTATCACCCTAAGTCAACACATACTATTAATAATCATTACTTCTGCACTGCATATTGCCTGGCACCGTGGCCACATTTAGCTCTGCTTTCTGCATCATGCTCATTACCATGCAGTTTACAAACAATGCAATTACTTGGGTGATTATTAAAGCTACAGATATGGCAGGAAGACTTTTGTTTTTATCTCTTGAACCATCAGAAAACCTGCAGGCTAAAAAAAAAATCTAAAACCAAACCCAACAATAAAGTGATTGCTACAGGGATTTAATTATTTTTTCCCCCCTATACTTGAGTGTTTGCCTTTTTCTTGGTTACTGGTTATTATGGATTACTGCCCTAATCATGGCTGGCAGCAGCACTGCCAAGCCCTGTTTTTTGCAGTGAGAAGGAGAGCAGAGGAGTGTGAGCAGGTGGGTGCTGCTGACCTGGGGAAAAGGAATTCAGGGCAAGACAGCTGAGGTGGGCCAGAGTGACCAGCTCAGACAGGGACAGAGGGAATCACTGCCCCGTAATTGCAAAGTTTCAGCTATTTTCTGCTGAAATGTCTGCTTTAAATTCTGAGGCATAACTCTTAGAGTCCTTTAAATTGTCAGAATTAAGAGAAGTAAAAATAAAACAAAACAAAGCAGAAAATCTGGAATAAGGACAAAGCAAACAGAAATTAACATTCAGAGAACATTCCTGATACCTCTCAATTTCTCATGCTGGAGAGGAAGATAAATGCTAAAATCTTAAGCTTTCCTATTTCCTCTATCTGTCACAGACAGAAAATCCTGGCTTTGCAGTGGAACACCATGGATCCACACTGCTTTGGACAATGATACAGTGTTCCTGGTGTCCAGTATCCTGTCCATCCAGCCTGACCAGACATGCCCTTTTTTAGGCCATCAAATCAATGCTCTTGCATTTTTGGAAAGCCCTGTGTCTTCCAGGTACATGGATCAGGACCTCCAAGCCATGAGCAGCTGCCCTGATTTTCCCTTGTAATGCACATTAAGGCACACAGACTAACTAGGAGGTGCCAAGAAATATGAAAGACCTCAAGGAATTATTAAAAAAAACAAACTATGTCCCAAACCTATGAGGTTCTATTCCAGGTTTGAAATGCAGTATGTAGAACTGAAGCCAGCCTTTCAGCCCAGCAAATGTTAAAGCACGTTAGAAACCCTGGGAAGGTCTGCTGGTTTCCCTCAGGAGACACTTGACTGAAGCCAGCAAGAGGAGGCTGTGAATAGGACACAGCTGCTGTTTTTCTCCCCCCAGCACTCTCAAGTCCCACCTGTGGGGTGCTGAACTTCTGAGAGCTCACCCCAAAGCCCTTGGGCTGGCAGGGGAGTTGCTGCAGGCTGCTCCTAGACCCCTCTGCCTCCATTTCCCATCTGCAAGGGCAAGATTTATGGAGGGTTTAGGTTTGTAGAAAGGGTACAAAGTCTTGTGAATGGGATGGTGCTGGCATGGCATTGGATGTGGAAATGCTGCTCCATCACCTGAGGGAATAAGCTACAGTGGGTGCTGGGAGAGAGTGAGTGGAGAGGTGATGCAGGCAAACTGGAGATGCTGGATGCCACACTCAGCAGGGCAAAGATTTCCCCCACTGGCCTCAGATACCTATTTTTAAACTATTGCATATGTTTCCTTTCATTGCCAGCCATATTCATTTGCTTTGAAAGGAGGTTACAAATAAGGAGAAAGCCCCTTGTTAATTGACTGGATGATTTATTGCATCCTCCCTCTCTTAGTAGCCACACAGGCTTAAAAGCTGCATGAGGAATAGTTGCTCAGCTTTTGTTTGGAAATGAGCTGGGTGAAGACTAAGGTGGAGGAGATGGGAATAACCCCAGTCACTGGCTGCCTGGTTTTTAACTATAGACAGCTCTTCAGTGGGGAGGGGTCCCCAAAAAGGAGGTCCTCCCTGCACTGTGCTGGTCACAGGTCAAAATCTGTCCATCACTCTATTGGCAATGTGTCTGGTGTTTGCTCTGGAGGATCAAAACTTGCTCTCGCTTGGCACTTCTGAAAGATGTAAATACAGACAGGATAAATGGACAGAGATTTTCTAAAATCTCATTTACAGGCACTTTTTCAATGCACAGAAGTACCCTTACACTCTGATAACCCAGAGGGCATCTTGTGATGTCCTTAAAGTCAGTTCCAGCAACTGATTTAGCAAAGAGATTTCAAGATGCTTTCAGAAAGGCCAGGAAGTACCACAGAGAATTTGGCTTCCCTAGTAATGAGGGGAGGAAAAAGGTAAAAAAGTCTAAGGGAAAGGGAAAAAGAGTATAAGGAGTAAGATAATGGAATGGACAAGGGAATAAAGAAGAGAAAGTGGAAACAAAGTTTAAAACAAGCTTAAAAAGCCATCAAGGGAACAGAAAATATAATGAACTCCTGATCTCCAGCAAGGTGTTGAAATGTCTTGGTTCTGGGTATGAACAGAAGAACTTGGACAGGCAGGCCAGAAGGATGTTATTTGCAGCAGCTTGCTGGCTTTCCCTGGAGTTTAATAATAGCAACTGTATTTATATGACTAAAATGTTTTTGTTAAAAGGCTAAGTAGTGGTATGTCATGCTAGTAACTTGAATTTAAAATAAATTCTAAAAGTTCTCACTGGAAAGGCTTGCAGCTAACTATAAATATATACAATATGCTGATGTATTTTTTAAAAAGCAAATTTATTCTTCTTCAGAAACACTAAATTGCACAACTGTACAGCACTTCTGTGGGGCCCCAGGTGTCAGGATTTCTAACTGATCTGTCTGCATTTTTATTTTTTTTAGCCTTACTGCATGTAGTGGCAGCTCTGGCTGGTTTGATGTGGGTTTTTGATACATGAAGAGATTCAAAGAGATAGGTGAGAGAGAGAGATAAAGGGAAAAAAAAAAAAGGAAGAGTCCTGGGCAGGGTGACAGCACTTTTCATCCCTATTACTCTAAGCATTTGGATGACAAAAGTCCACTTTTTACACTTCCTTCCCTTCCTTCCACTGGGAACTCATTGCTGGTGGCCAACAGAGAGCAGAGCCCAGGTGAATCCTACAAAATGAAGAGTCCCAATCCCACCTCCTGTGCCCTGTGTGGCCACAGCAGCAGGTTACCCTTTGCACTGACCACTTCCATTTCCTTTGCCAGCCTCAAGACGTGTTTCAAAGCCCAGCTTCTGTAAACTGGCCCACTCCTGGTCACTCCAGCAGTGCCTGGGCAGCAGCACCCTGCCAGCAAGGGGAAAGCAACCAGGTAGGGTCAGGACTGCAGAAGCAGCCCTGGTGAGTCCCTCACCCAGGACTCCAGCCCCCAGTGAGCTCTCTGGTCCATGGTGCCTCTCCATCCCATTGGAACAGCCGGAGGACACGCTGTTCACCGTTGTAAAGGATAATTATGGTGAATTCCTTAGAAGGGGCTGAAGTCAGCCTGCTACCAGATAGCAGGAAATATTTATAACAGTCACTTCCAACTGCAGCCTTTCATCTGAAATCTAAACAGAAAGCTGAAATCCCAGGCCTGTAAGTTGATACCTTGGCTATATATGGTCAAAGAACTCCATGGGGGAGAAAAAGATGCTAAGTCCCCAGCACTCCTCATACATACGGCTCCAAGAAGATCCGTTAACCTCTGTAAAATTAGCAAGCCCATATTGTCAATTAGCTTTGAAGTATGATTGTCATGCTGTTGCATTAAGAGCTCTGCTCTCCCAGGGATGTCTCAGCATGTCACACTCACAGCCACGTGTACGGCAGGGCACAGCATTCTCTAAATGCTCAGAGTCCCCTAGCCTCGTGTGCCTGTGACAGCAGTTGGGAATTATAAAGCACTATGAACTCCTGCAAAGTTAAGGGGTAACCTTCAGCACTCCTGCAGGAAAGCCCTGCCAGGCAGAGGCAGGGCGTTTTACAAGACACAAGAACAGAGGAATGGTGTTTTCTGGTATTCAGGCTGGCAAAAAATGAGAGCAAAATCAACTCCTACATGAAAAGGGGCCCAGAAAATCACAAGGCATTGAAACGCATTGCTTCAGACTAGTGACTATTGCTACTAGTGACTATGACTTATCCTGTTTGAAAGAGTTCTTCTGATAGCAAAAGTCCACATCTTACACTATTTTTTCTTTTTTTTTTTTTTTTAAGAACTCCCACCACATGTCCTTCTGCATCAGCAGGAAATGAACTGCAGAGCTTCACTCACAGAGGTGCTTCCACATTGTCCCCTCCCTAGTGCAGAGAACAAGGTCCTTCTACACACCCTGGAGCATGGGTGGGATCGAAGCATTTCCTTGTTGCCCTCCTCTGCTTTTACCTAAGCATTTGCTGACAGGAACAGATTGCCCAGAGAAGCTGTGGCTGCCTATCCCTGGAAGTGCTCAAGGCCAGGCTGGACAGGGCTCTGAGCTACCTGGTTTAGTGGAAGGTGTCCCTACTCACAGCAGGAGGGTAGGACTGAAGTGATCTTTAAGGTCCATTCCAAAGTAAATCATTCTATGATTCTATGGTTCTATGATGTATGTGCAAAACCAGACAGGCCTGAAAAACAGCATTGCAGCCTTTTCTTACGGGGGGAAGAACAGGTTCATGGTCCCTGAAAAATCAACAGCTTTGACCCTGTGATATTAAAAGCTTTTTCTCGCCATTTCTGTTCACCACAGAGATGGCACCATGCTTAAAAGAAAGGAGTTGGCATTCCTGCTCTCAGCCTGCTGCATGTAGGCTTCTAACAGCTCACCCATAATGTTAATCTCAAATGTTAATCTCAGTCAAGTGAGTTTGCCAACATATATAAGCCTTGGGCTGGAGCTCACAATGCTTGGTCCTCATCAAGACATCAGCCTCTGCACAGGACATCTCATAGAGCATTCTGACAGGCATGTGCCTCTGGGGCAGCCTTTCCTTTTCATTGCAGTTGAATGCCTTCCCACTAGTCACAGCTAAATTTCAAGAAGACGGCAGTGAACATCTCAATTTAAAAATAGAGATTATAACCGAAAAGTCACGCTTCCTTTTTTAAGATCTAACATACTGTCTCAACCTGCTTATTGTTATTAAGCAAACAGCAGCAAATTCATTTCTGCATATGTCTCTGCCATATGGGGTGTCAAAACCATGAGAACCACTTCTATTTCAATACCAGCCCTTCTTTGTTTCTCTTTCTGTAACTCATGCTGCATCTCGCAGGGCATGATCATGAAACCACCGATGAATCAAATTTTGGTCTCTCAGTGCCAAAGCAGCAGTAACATCAGCCAGCTGTGACACAGCAAATGATGAGTTCCCAGGGTGGAAACAACCACTGGACACAGCAAACCTCTTTGCAGTGATGGCAAATAAGGACATGCAAGCTTGAGAACTACAGCTTGAAATAGAACTCCCCCAACAGGGGGGTTTTGCTGGTAGTTATTATTTGTACTAATTGTTATTGTGTGGGCTGCATCAGAGGGCACTACTGGGCTTATCCTAGCAGTGCTGGTGCATTCCCAGCAGGAGTTCATCCTGCAGGCAGCACCAGGCTGGACATGCACCACCGCACATCCCACTGCAGGCCAGAGGGCACAGGGGTATCCTGATTTATATCCCAGTAAAACACAGCTCATTCATTCACTTGTGGCACCTGAGGACTAGGCCTGACAGACATCAGTTCTCTCTGCAGGGAGCCTGCCAGGCCAAGCCAGGAGCAGCACTTCACCTGTGTAGGCGCTCACAGCACACTTTAAGGCAGGATGAACCATGGTCTGAGGCAGGGCACAAGCCTCCTAACCCTGAGATCATCACACAGAAGAGGAAACTGGGATGGCAGGGCAGAGGGAAGGCTGAGCTTGAAAGGGGGCACTATGATGAAAGACAAGAGGTCTCTGTGGGAAGAAGGGGTTTTCCAACCACAGAGGAGGATGAGGTGTAGTGAGGAGAGACCTTGATGCCTGCTGCCTTGTGTGAGAGCCCCTTTGCTGCCAGCCCTCATTCCCATGCCTTGGAAGCCCGGCAACCTCTGTCCCCCAGTGCACACTGCTCCCTGCCTTGCATACTACAGCCAAATACGTGGCGCTCCAAACATGGCACAGGGAACATGGAAAGACAAATCTGTAAAGAAAAGCACATCTGCCAGATATACCCAAGCACAAGGCTGGAAAGGAGAAGGACCTGTCCCCAAAAGAGCACAGTGATATTTGCACGCAGGCTCACCCTCCCCAGCTGCAGGAGCAGCTGTCTCCACTCATTCATGCGAATATGCGGCGTCCTGAGTAGAATTCTGTTACAAATATTTGTTGGATCTTCTCTCGACAATCTCAGCAAATATGACCCAGGGATTTAGCTACTGGGGAAACTTCAGGTTTATCTGCAGTCTTTTATACTCCTCTAGACTTCAAAGATGCACTGCCTTTGCAGCTAGGATTTTTGAGATTTGAAAAGGGCTCCTTTGCCGAAGGAGCAGCCACAGAGCCTCCCAAGAGAGCAGTGGCCTGGGGCTTAGCCAAAATGCTCCAAGGATTTTCAGCCCCAGTTGTGGCTCAGCTGGCTGCCCTCTCTCAGGCTGCAGCCACACTTAAAGATCTTGTGGCAGGAAGAGAAATTATCCTCCCTTCACCTGGCAGTAGCTGCTCTCCAGGCCCCAGTGCCCGTATCTCCAAGGCACAGGCACACCAGCCTTGTGTACCCTGCCAATATATCCCCCTTCCTCCACTTGGCCAAGTCAGGCCTATTAACAGGATAATGAGAAGAAAGAAGTACAAGCCTGAAAAAAGCATCTCTAATGGGAGCATTTCAAAAGGCAGCCAGTTTCCAGAAGGCAAGAGCTATTCTCCACATCAATTATCTACAGAGATGCAAGAAACTGTATGACAATGAGAAATTAGATAATAAAAGTTCCGATTTAACTCATTAAGTTATGGCTCCAGGTATGTGTAGTCCTAGTGCATGCCAAATTTTATTTATGCCTGCATTGCAACCACTTCTAGAGAGCATTGCTACAAGGCACAGATCAACTGAGGAAGAAATTGAAGGCAATTTTGTTCTGCAGCTCAAGAAATGTGAGCCATTTCCACTGTCACAGCATGCAAGC
This sequence comes from Buphagus erythrorhynchus, assembly GCA_013400855.1. Classification (NCBI taxonomy): domain Eukaryota; kingdom Metazoa; phylum Chordata; class Aves; order Passeriformes; family Sturnidae; genus Buphagus; species Buphagus erythrorhynchus. The sequence continues at coordinate 20,470 of VZTT01054436.1, read as the reverse complement.
AAACCTCCGCCTCCCTTCTCAATGGAACCTGGAGCAATGTGACTGCACCCCCACAGCAGGACAATGGCCCAGGGCCCTGCCAGCATTGTAAATCTCTGCAGGTCACTCATCATTAGTGTTGCAATGCAAGTTTCTGTCATCAGCGACTGAAGTAGGCAAAAGTGACATTTTCTTTTGTACCAGGTGTTTACTCTAAAATACAAGTCAACAGCACCTCTAAATCTATATGGTTTCTCCTCCTCCAGCTTTTTAAATGAAAAGCAGGTATGCTTCTGTGGAGTTTCCAGTTTTCCTCACTTTCACTGAGAGAAGAAAATGCAGCAAGGTACTTGAGGGGGAAATCCTCAATCTAACATTTCCTCAGTCTCTGCTGTTATAGGAATGACAACCAACAAACATATACAACCTCTGTGCCACAGGGAGGTAAGAAGCCAGATGATCTTTATAGGCCATTCCCAATGGCTTTGGTATATGTAGCTATGTTGCATTTGTAGTTTAGACCAATTTGAGATGAAGCATTTCTCTACAGCCTTTTATGTTATAAACTGATGGCCTCCATCTCAACCAAAACCTGCCTGCAGCCAGCAGAGACATTCAACAACAATGAAGAAAACCTTGCTCAAATATCAAGGTCACCCAGGCTGCTTGGTCACACCAGCAGGCAGAAGAGGCCCTCAGGAGACCCACTTCACTCCCACTGCAGCATACTCCCAACCTCGGGATCATGTCCCTGAGGGAAGTGCTTCCCCTTATGGTGGCTTCCAGCCTCCTGAACTCAACCAGTTAGTCCCAGCTTTGTTACAGGTGTGACATAAACTGCTTTGTCCCAGATCGCACTTTGCTACAGCAGATTCCCACAGCCCTGTTGCAGTAATGACACGCTGCTCTTTCTGTGCTGGAAGTCAATAGTGCAGTGGTGTTGGGGACACAACTGCTGCCAAACCAAGGCACCTGCTCACAATGGCTGGTGCAAAGAGAACATCATTTTACTTCATTTTTAATGACCCAAATGCAAGACTAAAGCTACCCGTGTTCAAATGCATTAGCTGAGCTCACCAGCTCTCCTCTAATTAGTCCATGAGTCTAAGCTCAGAAAGAAAGAAGTGAATAAAACTTATACCACAAAGCAAAGGGTGCTGCACCCAGCCAGGACTGGAGAGCAAGGCACTGCTCCCCACTCCCTGTGGGGGTTGGGGGGGATCATCATCACTCTAGATCCAAAGCTGGCACATGGCTTTGCCACTGCCACCTGCTCCTCTGCAGGATTTTCCACTGCAAAACTGGGGTGCTAGAAGCAAATCCTTACTTGCAAAGAGCTGTTGCACAAGCTGCCTGACAATATATACCTTCCCAATGTATCGCCTTTCACAGAGAAGTTGAGGTGCTGAAATGTTGTTGCTTCACCCTCTGTCACAGTTGCTGTTAGCAGGGTTTCTCAAAACACTTGGCCTGAAATGCATCCCCCTGCTTAAGTTTCCAGAGTCTATGAAGGAAAGTTTGGTTCAAAATGCAAAATGAATCTTCTGTAAAGCAATCAATCAATCAATCAATAAAAAACTGACAATCCAAAATTTCAATTAATTTCTTTAGACTTCCAAATTGGTTTATTCAGGTTGCAGATTTCCTGAAAGGTAAATCTTTCTTCCCTAGATAATAACACTCACACAGATCAGTATATTTTCCCTCAAGTGCAGGAAAGGAATTTTAAACCTCTGCTCTAACTGGGAGGGAAGAGTTTAACACAATATTAAATATGGAGCTCTTCATGTTATCCTTTTTATTTCCTCTCTCACATGCACTGCCTTGGCACCAAAACACTGATCAATTTAGTTTGTCCTTTCCAAGAGAAGTGATTTTTCTTGGCAAGGCTAGAAGCATTCTCTTTTCCTCATTGCTTTTACCTTTGATGTCGAGTGCCAAGCCAAGGTTCTCCTGGCCAACACACGGAACATGAAACTTGATAGCTTTTTCAAAGTACCTGTTGCAAACGTGAGCAGCACAACCTTGCTCTAAGGTTTGATGGGACAGGGGGGCTCTGAAGAGGACCCAAGCACTTTGCAGCTCTCAAATGCTCAGAAGCAGCTAAGGGGAAGCATTCATACAAACCACTGGGATTTTGGCCTCTCTTTCACTTTTTCCTTCCACTCCTTTTCCAATTATTCATATTTTACCTTAGTCCACCTCATCCCCATGGATACATTTCCCTGGTTATCCTTTCACCTACTCTAATTGCTGAGGCACAGGCAGGTGCAGCCCTCAAGTGTATGTGCACCTTGAGGTATTTGCACCCCTTTTGGAGGTGGCTGCAGCTGCTGCCTGAGTGAGCCCATCTACTCACACCCAGAGGAAAGGGCAATGGTGTGGGTTAGCTGGCTGAGCTGTGCAATAACTGCAGGTGACAAATGAACTGTGCCTGTAAGGCAGAGCAGTGGCTGAGCAGTGCCACACTCCCTCTGATGTATAGGATTAAGTGCCTGGTTTTTTAAGCCCCGGGAGTGTGACTGTATTTTCCAGAAGGCCTCTGGTTTATATTGGGTGTGTGGTTAAGTAGGTTGCTATGGTTGTCCCTTGTCACTGGTGCTGACTCTGCTCTTCTCCATTTCACACCAGAAACCCGAGACCTCACAAGATATCAGCGTGCCTGGCCCTGAGATTACAGTTATTGGGGGTGGAAATCAGCCTCTCTTGTGCCCCACAATCACAGAAAAAGAAATTATTCTCATTGAGAGCGAGCCCACAAAGGCAATGCACGTCTCCTCTTCCAGGCTTCCTCCCAGCACTGCCAAGCCTCTGGGCCTGGCTCACAGCTGGTGACTAACAGCTTCCCAGCATCTCCCCTAAAAATGCACTCCTTCAGCAGGGTAATGAGCTGCCCAGGTTGAGTCTTTTACAGACTCTCCACAAATCACTGAAAGGACAGACTGCTGGTTTGGTTCATTAGCAAGTGTTTTGTGGAAATCTGTTTATGTATTTGCAAGACACCAACATGCTCATTCATGCTAACGTAGGAAAGCTTGAATTGAGAAGCAACTTAAGCCTTCTACCTTTCCTTCCAGCTCCAGAGGACTGGCAATTGAGAGCAATTCTTCTGAAGCACGGCAACTTCTTCCCTGGCACACCAAGGACCAGACAGAGCTCACTAGATATTAGTCAGCATTTTTCTTAAGACCACAACTCTTGGAGTCCTGGAATTCAACACAAAATTTAATTTTCACCTAAAACACAACGAGTGACAGATGCTCTGAGGTTTTAGCTCTTGGCACAGCAGAGGAAAACATCACCAGAAAGGCTCAGACAAACAAAATGAACCTCAATGGTATGGGCACCATTTTTGGGTCTTGCACCATTTTAAGCATCTGTATCACCAGGGAAGGAAGCTGTTTGTGACAACATCACAGATGTGACTCATAGGCTTTGCACATTGAAAGGGGAAGGGTTCTTTGCAGGCAGAATGTGGGGGCAAAGGCCAGGCAAAAGAAGATTGTTCAGGAATCTTTACTGTCTGACCATTCAGGAGTCACTCTGGGAGTCACAACTGCTGGGACCAAAGCCCCTTGACAGCAGGAGGCTCCAGTGAACCCCCACATACCTGGCTTGGCTCCTACCACACACCACACTCACACAGACAAGATTCTCTCACTATCTCGGTCCCAGGTTTCCTGCAGATGTCTGATTCCTTAAGTAATTAAATAGATGTGCAGTCACAATCTAACAGCCTGAGTTAATGCCTCCAGGCTCAGTGAAGGAATCCCTGGGCTTCTGCACCCTTACAATCTGTACACCCATTCGCCTCGTGCTCTTTATGCCCCTTACACTTGATATCTGTTTGGGGTCTTCTGCTTATTTGGGTTCTATGGAGTCTCCAGGGAACTGGCCACCCCCAGCCAGTGCTGCAGATCTCCATCCCCTTTGTCAGACAAAGGGTTAGTGCCAGGTCACGGCCGCTTGCCTGAAGTTCCACTCATTTCCCCCACCCCAGGCACAGCCTGCAGCTCCCACTGCAGCTGCACAACGAGTGACCTGCACTAGGTGTGTTCCTCAACAAGAACAGACCACAAGGATGCAGGAAAAGGAGTCCTAGGCTTTCACCTGTGCTTTTCAAAGCTACTGCCTTCAGAAGGTAGAAGCCCTTTGACACTTCATATTTACAAATTAAAACAGGAACCACTTTCTTTGGCAGCTAAGGCTGAACTAAAAGCCTTCTTTAAGCATTTAAAGATACTGAGGAAGAGGAATTTTGGATAACTTGAGGCTGGTTCTGCAGTTCTAATCTGTCAGATGACATGAATCCATCCAAGCTTTCCCTCATCGTGATTCTGCATTAACACCCAGCAGCAGCTATGGGATGAGAGCTGCTGCTGCAGTCCACAAAGCTTGCTGGCTCAGCTGGCACAGTGCAACAGGGAATGTTTGAGCACAAGGCAGGCACTCTACAGGGAAACCAAACTGCCCTCCTGGCTTGAAGAGTGCAGGTGAAAGGATCAGAAGTCAGGAACTCTATACGTGGTGCAGCAAAGGGGCAGGGAGGGGAAGTAGCTGCTTTAGTGGCTAGAGGGAACTTGTAGGAAAATAACCTAAGATAACCTTGCAGGATTTGTGGAGCAAAGGGGAACATTGGCATGGTGCTCCCTGGAGATTCTAGGATACCCTTGGCTGGCAGGCACAGGGGCAGGAGGCTGTTCTCCTGTGCACTGGGAGAAAAGGGCACAAAGGTTGTTTCTCAGACCAAGTATTTACAACCCTCTCTGACTTCCCCTACATTCTCAGGTTTGCCTTTCCTTGCATAGGTGCCCTCAATGGTCTTGCCCAGCTGCATGTAACAGCAGAGCAATCTCCCTTTCTGTTCCCAAGAATTGTGTTCCCATTACCTGCTCTAGGAGAGGGAGGACATCACGCAGGGATAAGGAGGTGGTAGTCCAAAGGAATTTTCCTAGTTCTTCTCTTCAGGTGTGTTTCCCAAGTAAAGTTTGATAAGCATAGGCCCTAGTCTACTGCTGCCTCCAGATCTGTTCATTAGCACCTTTGTGAGGGCTTTCCAGGACTGCCAGTTCTCAGAGGGCTGAGATACAGTGTTTTAATTGTATATAATTAAATACTGCTCCCTTATCTAGATTTCAAAGTTTACTGTTGGGGCTTCAGTACCAATGCTTTCTTCCCTTCTAATTAGCTTCCTTAATCTGTGCAGCCTTGCTTCTTCCCCCAAGGGGACACAGCTCTCCTGCAGGGAAGCTTGGCTTGAATCTAATTATTAGCAAAAGAGACAGATGGCGGCACTACCCCTGCCCCAGAAATCGCTTGAGAGCAAGAAGCCCATAGTGGGTGTCCACAAGGAAGCAGTGCAGGTTCCATGTGTGCATTTGGTCTTTCTGCCCCATCTGCAGGTTTCTTTGCATGTTATCCCATCACAGGTTTGTGGCAGAAAACCCTGCAGGACAAGGAGCCACCTGGCTGAAGTGCAGCTCACGTGATGGACACTTTTGCCTGGCTAGCACATAGTAAGAGGAAAGAAAGAGTTCCCAAGGCCTCATCTGACCCAATATGTATTAAAAGAGACAATACACCTGATACCTTCAGTAAGTTTTTGGGCAGTGCCTTCTAAGCTGTCTTCTGCTGTTGACAGAGGCCACTCACTCCCCCAAGAGAGAGCACGAGGATATATCTTCAGGATGGCATCTGTCTCATTCATTGCAAGAGCACAGTGTTGTGAGCTCAGACTTGGCTGCTAGGTCATAATGACACCCCCTGACTTGGTTGTTCCCCTACCACTTGAATTTGTGTTTATGACTATTCTTACACAAACACGTTAAAGTGTCTTGCTTCTGTTCAGGCTATAGCACATCTCTGTAAAACCCCATCCTACCTCTGATAATGCTTTCAGACTCTATTCTCTTTCCATCTGCAGACTAAAACACCAATTTTCTCTTTCCCATGCCCAACAAGCTCCATTTCAGGACAAGCACCTACTGAACACCTTTTCACCCCCATCCAGTGACACATTTTTCTTTCCAGACAGATTAGACCCCATCACCTCAGTGGCCCATTTAGCCAGGGCTTGCTTATGACAGTGCTAAACAAGACAACATTACAAGCCCTTCTGAAACTCAGTGATATGACAACACTGCTTCTCCATTACCCAAAAGGCTGACATAAAAGGAAATTAGGTTGGCTTGATAAGATTTGTTCTTGACAAATATATGCTGGCTGTTATTCATCTCCTTGTTATCTTGGAGGTACTTACAAATAACGTGTTGATTTATTCTAGGCTCTTTTAGGTACAAAAGCAGACCTAATCTGGCTGAGATGTTTTTGAAGGCAGCTTCTGAGCTTGCCTGCACATGTCACCCATTGCCCAGGAAACCTTCCTGAGGGATTGCTAAGAGCCCCCCATGCACTCCCCTTACAGCACGTGGCTAGATTTCCGTGTGCCTTCTGTTCTGAGGAAGTTCTGTTCATGCTGCATCATCTGTGTCCTACACCTGTAGGTTTCATGATCACAGACATCACAGAGGGACCTGCTTCTTGGCAGAATCTGTTGTTCAGCTCCCTTCCCCTTCTTCCTCTGCACTGCTAATGCATGAATGTCTAGAGTATCTCCTTCCCATCTAATCCTTGTCCAGTTCATGCTCAGCCTGATTCTGACCCAACCCTGCCACACTTCTCTGTTACAATCCTCCCTACTAAACTGACCCATTTTCAGATTTTTGTATGAGTCTTTCTGAGTTCCAGGTCACCAGAGAGCTCTTAAGTCAGACAAATCTCCTGCTACACTTCCCTCCTTATTCGCAGGATGATATGTGCCTGGGGCATTGATACTGACTATGTTTACATTATTTTTGCCCTGTGTAGGGGTGATACCTTATTCCCCTAGGTCCTGTGACATACCCAGTCACCAAGGAGGAAGATAAATTTCAGTTACCAAACCTAAAGTGTGAATGGAAATCTGAACCAAGCAAACACTTGGCTCCTGTGCAGACTCAGGTGCCAGGTAAAACCTGCTTCCTACCTGCCTGAGCCAAAGTAACAGGTTTTGTTTCAGATCAAGCCTCCTCTTCTCAATGAAACCAGGGTGTCTCTCCCCTGCTTGCTGCAGCTCGATTCATCCCAGACTCCCTGCAGAAGTGGCTTTTATTCTGCCTTACACGCTGTGACGGCTGTGAATTTCTGTAAGAGCTGTGCAGCATGAGGACAGCAGAGCCTGGGCTGCACAATGGTATCGCTGAGGGTGGAGGGAGGGCTGTGGCCAAGGACACACAGCTCCTCAAGCCCAGTGTCCAAAATCTCCAGACAGGAGTGTTGCCTGCCCTTATCCAAAGGCATGCTAGAGTAAGTCATCTGTAACAACCCTGGTGCTCAGGATGCACGGGGGAGGTTTTGGGGCAGAGGATGGCAGAGCCACAGCCACATGAGCATTACAGAGATGGGAGGGCAAGCACCAGGGAAAAGGCCAGGCAAGGGAGATGCTGAGAGCCTGCTTGGCAGTTTTGGGGGGCTGCTGAGTGCTCATGGATCCATAGATTTCTACTCCAAATTGTTTGCAAAACACATGTATAGCTATTTTGTTCTTTAGGATCATGCGTACTGACAAATTAAACCAGGAGCATGCAAACACATTTCAAAATGAGTTTCTTACTAGGAAGCAAGCAACCAAGTTTGGAAAAGAACTCTGAGCAAATAAATTCTTTTTTGTCTTCATGTCCTTCTTATGTCCCAGCCAGCGAGACAACAGCCAGCTTTGCCACCTGGTGACAGTGTATCTGGCCCTTGGGACAAGGGTCTCCTGCCGCATGTACTGGGCTTATGGCTGAATTAGAGCCACATTGCATGACCCCAAAATAGCACAGTGTGTGACAACCACACATCAGTGTTTTAATGGGAGCAAATAACCAGAGGAATCATTCAAGCCCTCCAAAGAAGCTTCCTGCTAACAATGCCATAGAATTTAAAACATCCCTTGAAAAACTCCAAAGGTATTATCTCTGCACTGGACTCTACTCAGTTGGGCCCTATCCCTGTCCTCAGCCATCTGCACTCAGGGGACCTTTCCCAGGAAAGGACTTTGTTCTGAGGGGCAGGCATATGCCATCAGTTCCATCTCTGTCCTTCCAGCACCCAGTCCACAGGGATCCAGCCATGCCTCCCATTCTTTGTTATTGCTTTCTTTCTCACTGCCAGACACATTTGATTGTTATTTTGATTGTGTAGGAAGCAGTCCAGACATTATGGAAATGGAACCATACAGGGACTGGGCAGAGGAGGCTCATGCTGGTCACACTCTTACTTACACAGCAGTAAGATACACTTATACTAAGGTATTTTTAAAACAGAGAATGCTGTTACTGTTTGTTGTCACCCAGGATCCAGCATTGTCGTTCTTGGAAAACAGCACAGTGCCTCTTATGTCATTGTCAGAAACTTTATTAGTAGAGTTTTCGATCTCTCCCAGGATGTCCTCAGGCTGACTGGCATTTATGACTTGGAGAGAACTGACCCTCACGCCAACCATGATCATGACTGCAAAGAGGAGGACATACCCCATAGTACCAGTGCAGTGAGGCCATGCACACACCACGTGGCTGTGGCTGTGAAAGGCTGATAGCAAAACTCCTCATCTAAGAGTACTAGGAAAACACAGATGGTTCAGCAAGACCAGACAGTGAAGGTTAAGCTAAAACAGTTCCCCTGTGGTGCTGAAGAACAGGGGAAGGAGCAGAGACAAGGGACAGGATAGGTGACTTTCCCCTTGCATGGCAGTGATGTGCATGTCCTTGCTAGTGGACACATGATTTTGTCTCTGGTGTGAGCAGAGCCAGTGAGCAGAGCCAGTGGAGACACACAGAAGACTGATCCAGACATGGAAGACTGTGCATCTGACAAGGGCAGGGCAACATCATATCCCCCTGTGAGTAAAGAGCTGGCTGATCACACTCATTTGCCTGCAGCATGCAGAGTGATGCCTCCAGGCTCAGCCTTTCCTTCTGAGGAGGGGCTGCTTCTGACTAAGTCTGCCAGGTCCAGCTTCTTGTCTCTCTTTGACTTTGGATGGCAGTAGATGTTTCTCTGCCCATCTGTACAGATGCTTGGATGCTGACTGTGGTCAGCTGTCTGCTTTTTGGTCTGTCACTCTCATTTTAAGTCCACAGATCCAGCCCTGCTGCTGGAAGAATACCAAGTGCCATCCACTGAGTTCAAACCCAAGGGCAGTGTCAGAGGAAAGAAGTCTACTCCCAAGGCAAATGCCCAACTTGAACTCTGATTGCATTGGGATCCTGCGTACGAGTGAATTACCTCTCCCTGCTCAAGGATTTGCCACAGCCATGGATCCCATGTGCACAGCTGGGAGACAGATAGATGCCTGCTCTGTTTTAAAAAACTGCTGGTGCCAATGCTGCTCCCAGCGGTGCTCAAGCACATGCCAGGGAAAGAAGGGTCTGCAAAAAGGGATAGAACTTCTCCTAACCCCTATTCTTGCCTCCCCATCAGGGAGCTGTGAAGCAGTGCTTCACTCCGAGATAAATTTCCTGCACCAACAAGCTTTGCTAGGGCTGTTGTTTTAATTTCTTAAAACAAGCCTAGATCCTGCATTTTGTGAATCACTACAATGCATTTAATAGGTAGCCTTTTCATAAAGGAGCACAGTGGATGTGTACACAGGCCCTGATGAAGCTAATAACTACCACTCAATGGCTTTCAGGGAGTTATTACATATTTAAGATCCAAGCTCTCTTAATCAACCACAGAGATGAAGCTGGCAGCAGTAAATTGCCAACAACAGCTCATTACAAATAAGGAAACATTGGTTTTTCAAGGACAAAAACTGTGTCAGTTCTTCAGCTAACTCTCGTCCTCACCCTTCTCCCCCCACTACTCACCCCCAGCGATGTGCTGGCACAACTTGCTTTGTCCAATAACACGACTTCACCGCCTAATCCCCTCCACAGGGGACATCACGCAATCAAGTTGCTGGATTTCCTGACTTATTTGGGCAAACAGCACAGACTCCATCCCATGCTCACCCTCCCTGAGGGAGCCACCGGCAGGACTTGTCCCACAGCACCATGATGATCTACGTGCCACAGGAGCACCCTCAGTGGCTTCACCCTGGGGAGCAAATTAAGTCATAGGACACTCAGAGACACAGCTGTGAGTTTGCCCTTCAGGGGATGGAGATCTGACGTGGCACTTGGGAATGAGTTTTCCAGTACCTGCCATGTCCTGGGCACAGCACAAAGGGGAAGGTCTCTGGACATCACACAGCTTTATTTCCTCACTGTCTCCTAACAGAGACCACACACCTGAGGCAAGAGCACAGCAGTTTAAGAGAGATGCCCATGCCTGGGAGATACTAAGGCCAATATTTTAAGAGCATTCAGGAAAGTCTAAACATTGTTTGAATGAAGAGGAGAAAAAGACAGATGACCCTCTTAGAGCTGTATCTTCCCCTCTGAAGAGATGACAACCAGCTTTTGGCCTTCAGGAACCAAAGAAATTATACATTTCAGGCCCAGAGAACTTCTCCTCCTCAAAAGGGAAAGAGGCCCCATCCATGCCCCAGCGTGGTGCAACACGTGTGGCTCAGACCCCTGCTGTGGGCTTCTGCCAGGGCAACTTCCTGTAAGAGGGATCTGTGCTGCATGGACCAGGAACACTGGGTGCTTCTGCCAAGGATCTAAGCCCTAGATCCAGCTGGCGATATCTGTACGGCCTGCAAATCCCACTGGGCCAGGCAAGACTTCCAGTTGCAAGGGGAGAATACTCTGCAAACCCCATGCTGGGCTCTGGAAGCAGGCCCAACAAGAGTTTAATCTTTGTTTGGTCTCCTTTGATATCTCACACTGTGCTGCCAGACATTAACCCTGTGCAAGCTGGGGCTGTTGAGTCAGGGGATGCACATTGGCCCAGCAGAAAAAAGTGGGACCACTAAGAGGAAGAGAATGTACTCAATAGTGAAATCTGAAAAAGGGAATGTTTGCTTCCCTTCCAGTCTGGTTTACAGCATTCTCTCTGCTGCATCAGAAGACATTCTGCTCTTCAGCTGCATCCTACTGCAAGGCTGCTCATGCTGGAGGCTTTAGTTTTTTCTTCTAAAGCTGCAGGCCACAGATTAAAAATTGATATAGAGGGGTTCCAGGGCTGAGTCAGGATATTATTTTTTCTGTTTTTTTAGAAATACCTGACCCAACTTCTTTTTGGAAAAGAAAAGGGGCACTTTAAAAAGCCATACCACTTCGTTCCCCACCACTTCATTCCCCTCCTGCCACCATCTATATTTATTGACATTGACATTTTTAAAGGGCTCTTGGGAGGGAGCCTATGTGGTTTCTGGGGACACTTTCCCAAAAAAATCATGGGATGTAGCTGATGTTTGTGTGTCTGTTAGTATTCAGCTCCTAAATTTATGCTTTCAGAGAAATGCCAAAACTGACTTGGACAAGTCAAATTCAGTGGGCAAAGAGTTTCATTTCCTAAACCTGCAACAGACATGTTTCATAAAAACAACTAAACTGTATGTTATGAACAGCAAGATCATTTGACATAAGATTTTCCAAGCATTTACAGGTGTGACTGCATAGGTAAAATGAGAGTTTAATTGGTTGTCCATATGTACCATCTTCCTCACTGACATTAATACAGTAAAATCTTTTCTTTTGGGGTGTGTGTGCAGACATCTGGAGTGCAGATTGTAACAGATCTCTAGTTGCAATGCTATCCCTAGGAAAACTATGTTTTTTCAACATGAAAGAGCACACTATTTTCAAAGAGTTTTACAATCACATCTGGAAGAGGTGCTCCTCCTAATGCTTTGAGACAGAAAGGAGAAGAGCTGATGGGATATCAGCTGAGGGAACTATTGCTTCCTCCTCTAATATGGGAAGCTGGACTTCTTTTGAATTATTTAGCATTCAGTCAGGAGATAAAAATACACTGGCTGGATGAACCAGTGGCCTCTTCTATGATCACAATAGCTGTAGTAGATGGGGGGGGACAGGAAGGGCCTACAGCTGCACATCTTCTCCATGTTCTCCTGCAGGAAGCATTAATCATTAAGGGAGATGCAAGACAAGGCTGGAGCCATCTTGTTGAGGGTGGCCCCAGAGGGAAGGCTCTCTTATACTTTAAATCACAGCACCTACACTGATGTCTTAGAGCCTCAGGTACTGGCAGTGCTGGGTTAAATGTTCCACAGGAGGACCAATATCTTCTCCATTACACATCTCTTTTTGGTAGCATCAGAATGAGAAGTTTGTTTAAATGTGCAGAAGCAGCATGGCTTCAGCAGTTAAACTGCTATTTTGTGTACTCTGGGAATAGGGGACATCAACAGATTGCAAAATGAGAAAGTCTCTCTGGACAAACAAACATGTTACATAATTAGGCCTTTTGGGAACCAGAGGAAGGTCTCCAGAAGATCAGGGCCCTCCCAGCACTTTCTAATTTTACTGGCACTTACCAGCAAGCCAGCCCTCTAATAATAGAGGCTTGTGCATGCTTTTCTTTCATCTTCATATCTCCCTGTATTGCCCTACCTTTGTTATTACTGCCCCAGAAAAACACATCTTACTCACTTTTATCAAGTTGATCCATTCAGACTTGAATGGCAGAACTGAAGAGGCACTAAAGACCTTTAGAAAGGGCAACAAATACATCTCTTAGCCATCAGAGCATGGGAAAACCTGGAATTTTAGAACTTTATTGAATCCAATGTGCTAGGGAATTGCACCATTCTACATGACCATGGCTTAACTGAAGTACAGCACTATCAAGCAATGACAGAGCAAAAAGTCTTTAGCTCCATAACCCACATATTGTGCTAGTATATCTTCTTTATTGGAGCAAATTCTTCCAAGGGAGGATACCTGTAAGCAGCAGCTCAGCATCAGGAACACTCTGTCTCTGTGCTGCACAGCTGTCCTAAACTTGTGTCCAGGTAAAACATGGACCTGCAGGAAATCTGCCAGTCAGATTGTACCACCTAGTACTTGAACATGGACTGTACCAGCTAAGTTTTAGATTAATACCTGCTGCCTTTCAGGGACACGGATAGATTGGAATATGTACCATTGATTTCATTCTGTCAATGTCCTCTCCCACCTGAATGGAGAAAGCCCCTTGGTCAATATCTGTCCCTGCAGTCACCACCCCCTTACACCCAGGACCCAGGCTGTGGGCACTTCTGACGTACCATCACTCACTGTGATTCCTGCGAGAGATTGTTTAAAGCCAGTAGAGATACAAGGGCATCTGCACAGAAAAAGGATGCTCGGGTTTCTAAGAAAGCTATTTTCCCCTGTTTCTTGCTTGCTGTGCACATTCTGGCAGCCAGTAGGAAGAGGAAGGAGGAGGCTTGCAGCCCTGGAGAGGGCACACCAGCACAGATCCCACAGGATGTGGTCAGCTCGCTTCCAGCACACCCCTTGGTTACTGGGCTATTGGCAAAAGTCAGCAGTGAACAGCTCAGAGGAGGGAGGGCCACCCCCAGAGGCAAGCAGGCACAGCAGCGCCAGGAAGAACACTTCGCCTCATCACAGCCCAAGCACCAAGAGGTAGCACAGGCATAGGTCTTGGATGAAGGATAGCACAGAGATCCTGGCCACAGTGATGAATCCAAGGCAAGGCATAGTCCAAGCCCCTCTGAGCACCGCTGCAGACCCTGTGGCCGTGTGTTTGGCCTGCCATGTAAACATGTCACACCCCATGGGAGCTGGGAACAAGTGTCAAAGTCTAGCTGCCATTAGCCCAGTTTTGCTAGTGCTGAGTGACCTGGATAAAAAGCAAAGAGCCTTTGGGAGATATCCTTATAGCCTAGTTCATTGCATCTCCGCAGACAGCTCCCTGCTTCTCCCAAAATGATTAAAAAATATTCAAATAACTGCATTCCTCTCTACTACATTTATCATTCAGGAGTCAGGATCCCTGTGCTCTTGACCCTTGTGTGAGCAACATGCCTGTTGTGGCCTCCAGATTATAGAGCTGTGAAGTTTTTGTTCAGTTTTTCCTGGGAAGTCAAAATCCCAACTGGTATAAATCCTACTTGAGAACTACAAATTACCTTTTTTTTCGTCCCCCATCTACTTCAAGAAGTTTTATGAAGAAGTGTCATTCTCCCTGTGCAGATGCAGTAGACACAGGTGACAGAACACAAGGACCACTCTGGCCACTCACCGTGGTTTGTCTCAGCTCCTAGGAGACCAGTAGCACAATAAATAACACCCAAGCCAAAATTTAGCTCTCCTTTGGCACAGCAGTGCCCTTTATCAGTTACTTCTTTCAGTTCTATGCAGAGTTTTTGTGCTCTAGAACTTAGTCCCTGTTGGCTGCAAGCACAGAACTCACTGTAGGAAGAGCCTCAGGTTGGAATAACACAGCTCTCAGTCCTTACTCCTCCCAGAGCACCAGCTGGGCAAGGAAATGTCTTCAGGACATATCCAAGGATAGATGTTTTCTACCATGATTTGCTGAGCAAATTATTATTATGTTCTCCACATAATGTAATAAGGCTACAGCACTAATAATTTCCCCACCATCCAAATAGCAACACTCAGGAAGTCTCCACCACCTTTCAGCCTCCTTTTTTTACCTGCAAGCAGCTGAATGTGGCTGCAGTTACATCCTAACCATAAGGCTTCTCTGCATGACAACACTTTTTCAAGACATGTGTTGGACAGTGACCCAGGCCTGCACCCTTTAGAACAGGAGGAGGTGAAGCAGCCTTCACCAAAGCCCTGAGCAGAGCATCAGTAGGACAGGCTGTGACCCAGAATTGCGTGATCTGAGCCTCCACATGAAAGCGGAAGCAGGTAACACAATTCGCAGATTCAGTTTAAGCCCTTTGCAGGACATGCCCTTGCGCCTGTATGGTTACAGCCACCTCGGCTTTGTTCTTTGAGCTGAGGCTATAGAGATCTGCTCAGCGCATGGGTACAGCTCCCAGATGAGCTCCACCTACCTGCTGCTGGAAGGCTGGAGTGCCCCTGACCAGGCATCACTCTCTAGTCTGCTGGCAAGGCAGGGACGCAGTGTTTCAAGCTCCCCAAAGCACCTAAGGCCATTCATGGCTTATTGCAATGCACTGGCACACAAACACCTCTGGTGCAACTCTGGGAGCTAAGTCCATTTCGTTTCAGGAGAAACAGAGACTGTAAGGAACAAATAACACCTTGACTTACACTATCTCATCATTCTGGAACTCCAGCTCCCCGCAGGTGTCTTCAAAGTCCTCTCCTCCACCTTTGGCCGTGCCTTCAATGGTTTTGTAGGGCACAATAACATTTCCTCGTGCTCCAGAGGTTCGCAACACTTTCACTTCCATGGTTCCTACACTTTCACTGATGTGTGTGACTGGCTCCTCGAAGGTGAAGATGCCGGCGTGGTCATCGTCAAAAATGGTGACGGTGGCAGTAGATGGTGATCCCAAGCAGGCAAGTGTTGAGACATGGCTGGCCTCAAGAACGCCCTCATCTGAGGCTTCAGTGCTCACACGGACATTGCTGAGATGGACCAGGAAGTTCTCATCCTCCTCAAATATGTCATCGTCAATTATGCCAACACGGATTTCCTTCTGGGTCTCTCCAGGCTTGAAGACCACTGTCCCTTCAGTGAACTCGTAGTCAGAGCCGGCATTGGCCGTCCCGTCCTCTGTCCGGAAGTCGACGTACACTGTGCTGGTCAGGTCTCCTCCCCGGCGGACAATGGTCAGGGCCACGGTGCCACAGTTCTCCAAGCACTGGTAGGTGCCCTGCTCAAAGTAGAGCTTGCTGACAGGGTCGTTTTCGGTCACCTCGCTGTTGACCTCGTGCATGCTGACGGCTTTGCGGGCCTGGTCTGCAGCGTGTCTCTTCAGGATGTTGCCAGCGCCGGTCATGAGCCGAGTGGCCTGGATGCGGTAGAAGGCCCTGCTCTTCTGCTGCTGGCTCAGGACCTGGTAGTTGGCCAACTCTATGAGCTGCTCGATTTCCTTGTCTGGGTGCTTTTGTTTCAGCTCCTTCAGGATCCGAGCCATTTCCCTCCTGGCTTCCTCGTCATCCTGGTCTTTCTCGTCCACCTCCAACACCAGTGTCCCATCCAAAAAGTTCTCCACGTGAGAATTAGCAACCTTTCCATCCATCTCGATGTCAGCCTTGGAGGAGGGCCGGTCGCCCTCATGCTCGATGATCATCCCTCTCTGCTTGCCAGCTCGGTATTTCTTGTAGACGTATTTATAAAATAAAAGCCTCCTGTCAGCTATCCAGGCAAACACTACACAGATGGGGAAGAAGAAGAAGGTGAGCAAGCCTTCCCAAACCTCCACAATCCCAGGAGAAGACACAGATAAAATAATGTAAAGCCAAGTGTAGGCAAAGATGCTCCAGGCCGCTGTAACAAAAAACACTCGCAAGTGCTTGATCTTCCTTATCTCTCCATCTGGCACCACGTACACACAGATTGCAATGATGACAAACATGTTGAAGGCAGCACTCCCCACAATTGTGCTTGGCCCCAAGTCCCCTGCTGTGAAGCCATGGCCGCACACCTCGATAACAGACAGGAGGATCTCTGGAGCAGACGAGCCCAAGGCCATCAGCGTGAGGTTGGAAACAGTCTCGTTCCAGATCCTCACAGTGGTTTTGCTAGTCTCGCCATTGGGCTTCTTGATGGTTATTTCCCGCTCTTGGGATGTAATGACTTCGATGGAGGACATGAAGCGATCAGCTATGATGGACACTCCCAGGAACATGTACACCATTGCCACAAAATACACTGTTGCCCGAGCGATTTTGTCCCCAAACGAGGGGTCCTGGGGTTCCCATATTGGTAAAATCACACCCTTTTTGCAGATATAGGAGCCAGCACACTCCTCGGTGTCATTGGCAGGCAGTTCACTGGGGCTTTCCGCATGTGTGCCCTCTGCATGGCAGAGCAGCACAAGGACAAGGCTCAGGAGTGGGAAGCTCACTGGGAAGGTGTGTGTGTGAGTTACTTGCGACATGGCCACTTTCACCAGACAGCTCCCAAACATCCTCAACCTGAAGAGGCAAAAAGGAAAGATGCATTAAGTGAGGCCAACCAGACATAACAGATTTTCCTCTCCAAAGATATGATCAAGTTATCCTGTACTCAAGAAGGTGCAGCTGATGACCCCATTTTGTTATGATTAGTGATGTTTTCCATGTGAAAATCCTCTAGTTCAGTCATCTGAACCAGGATGGATTCAGATGGTACCAGTGAGCTAGCACCTACCCCCTTTAACTGCCACGATGTTTCTTTCTCTTTGTTGAAAACCTACTTGTTCAATTGCATTTTCCTGTTCCTCTAATCTAATTAAAGCCCATCATTCTGCTTCACAGCTGGAAGAAGTGTTTCCCATTTCAAAATTACAGTGCACTCACTCACTCACTGGAATTCAGGATAAGAGCAGGAGAGGACAGGGAAATCTACTATCCCCTCATCATGTTTAAAAAATATTTTTATACTTTATAAATCACTGTAAGCTGTGTATTTCACAGTCTTTTCTTGCTCACAGTCCTCCCAAACATCTATTCCACACCGGAAATCTACACAAAGTGAGCTTGAGCCCTGGCAAAACCTTACTCTTCACAGGAACTTGGTCACAAGATGCACCAGAAGGGCAGCCTGTAATTAATGATTTTGGAGCCATTCCTTCCACAGTGCATCACTTTGCACCTTCTCAAAACTGGAAAGAGCCCCATATGCGTGGAAGCCTGGCTCTCTTGGCATGCTTCTAGAGGAAACATGTCCCTGTGCTCTCTTCCCACTAGGTCAGCTTTGACGGCTTCCCCTTCAAGGGCCTTTCTCACTCCATTTACAGCATCAGTCATCAGGCATGACAGCTCTACTTGCCCTTGTCCTGCCTCAGGATTTTCCAGCAATGTAGAGGAGCTGTTAAAGAGGTTTGCAGTTCGTTAACAGTGCGTAAACCGACAGAACAGATGCCTTTAAGTACAAAGAGATGCTTAGTAAAAAAAAAATCTGAACATGCTCAGTGTTACATTCTCAAATTTACTAGCCAATAAAAGCCAGATCCCTAGTTATTAAAGCTGTATTTTCTCCTCAAAGAGAGCCTTTGCTATACCACGCTTCTCCAATCCAAGTTAATTTAATCAGATGGTACTTAATGTTTCTACGAAGAGAGGAAAATGAGCACATCAATACCTCGACTTCTCTGGGAAACACAAAAAGCTGAGCTGATTTTCCTCAGAAAAACCCCACACACCTGAAAGAAAAAAAAGCAAACAAAGCTCAGCCATGGAAGGTTTTAACTCCTCGTTAGGGCAGGGGCATATAATGCAGGGACAGAGCTGCGTGTAAGGGAACAACTGGCTGGAGGAAGCAATAGGAACCATCCCGTACCCATCATATGGGATTTGCTCCACAGAGAAACACTGGGGTGAATCAAAGCCCTCTCCTCCATTTGCTTTTATTTATGGATGCTGTGGTAGGATTATTGGTGTGGAAGAATAATACTGAGAATTTATCAAGACGGTTTCATATAAATGGCATTTTCTCACCAGAAACTGTTGGTCTGCCTCCAACTTCCCACTCCCTGATATTGTAATTATGAAAAGAAAAAGATACATAGTGGAGGAAGTGAGCAAATCAGAGAGCTGGGTGATAAGAACAGATAAACTGAACAAGAAAAAGCAAGTCTCTTGTAGGAAGATAGATTTAAAAGAAAGTTGTTTGCATTTGGAGTCCTGCTAATGCTACAAAAAAGCTCTTACTACCAGAATCATTGCCCCCCTGATCATAGTGCCTGAGTACTTTCTGCTTCACCAAATGTGAGCTGTAGCCACTGCTTACAAGCCCAAAGTGAAAAAAATGCAAGCATGACATTTGCAAAGAGGAGCACCTTGTTGCAAGCCCTTCAGTGGACGGCTAAGCTGAAACAGATGTGCATTCACGGCCATTGAAATTTAGCTGAAGCATGAATTAGTCACCTAACATCTGTACTCCTGTGTTTCACACTGCTCCAAATCAAGTCATGGAGACATTTGATAAAGGGGCTGTCAAAACACAGGCAGACTTGGTACCTACTCTGTTTATCCCAGATAGCTCCTAAGTGTAGTTTTGTTTCCTTTTTAAATACGTAGGCTTAAAAAAATTCATTATGGGCGTAAAATGTTACTCAGCTGCATGGTTCTTCACCCTCTCCTTCTAAAGGGCAGTAATTTCTTCAGAAAACTCAAGAACATCCACCTGTCCTTGTTCAGTTAATTTTTCTCCCTGTGGCAAGTCATATCCCTGCACATGTACAATTATTCAGAGCAATCAGGCATTGTGAAATCCCCTTGGCAAGAAGAGAAAACAGATGGTTCTAGAAAAAATATTATGCTTTGGGTCACTGATTTAGGTCATGAAGAGTAAGAGAGTTCCATCACACTTTGGACCAACTCTCCAGCCTTAAAAGGATTTGGGTACTTGTTGGGGACTGTTTTTCCTTTTTTTTCCCCTCTCCTCTCTGGAATTTTTTCCCATTGACATGTTAAGATGGCTAGCGACAGGGGGAGAGGAGACTCCCTGTCCCTTTCTTGGAGTTTCTCTCGCAGGGTGGGGATGGGGTGGAGGGGAAGAGAGGGAAACACCGCGATATTGGGGGCAGGTAAAGGAGAGGTTTGGGCAGTCGCTTTTTCTCTCTCGCTCGGAGAAGGATGGTTGCTGGAAAACCTCGCCCCGCCACACTGACGCCAGTAGTTGCTCTTCTTCGGCTGGGGATCCCACAACTCCCCTGCTCGGATGCTCTCCTGCCAACTCCAAGCATCCTGTTGGAGCATCCGGACCGACACTGCCCCGGGATTCGTGACTAGCATCTCTCCTCCCATCCCCTCCCGTCTGAGCCCAGCCATCATCACCTCCAGCGCCCTCCAGCCATGTGGGATCACTGCATCTCCCCCTGCTCACCGGGAGCTGACCGGCGCTGACTGCCAGCTAGAACGGTAACTGCATCACAGAGGAAGGGCGTCCACAACCGAAAGAACTGTTACTGGGTTCCTATTCTGTTTGTTGTTAATTTCGTAGTTGTTGTTGCTTTTGTTTGCCTTGTTATATATATATATAGGTAAAGAACTGTTGCCTGAGAGCCCCTTAATCCTAAAATTATAAATAATTTGGAGGGGGGGCAGTTTACACTCTCCATTTCAAAGAGAGGCTCCTGCNTGTTAATTTCGTAGTTGTTGTTGCTTTTGTTTGCCTTGTTATATATATATATAGGTAAAGAACTGTTGCCTGAGAGCCCCTTAATCCTAAAATTATAAATAATTTGGAGGGGGGGCAGTTTACACTCTCCATTTCAAAGAGAGGCTCCTGCCTTCTTAGCAGACACCTGTCTTTCAAACCAAGACAGTACTGGAAGTCTCATTCAGAAAAAAAGACACCCACTAAATCAAATTAATAAGTAATTTGAACTTTATTTACCATGTGTTTCCCTTTTCAAACATTTTAATGTAAGTCGGGTTTTGTTTTGGTTTGTTTATTTATT
>VZTT01054426.1:4811-15663 GCA_013400855.1 Buphagus erythrorhynchus | reverse complement strand
TAGAATTCTTGGTCAAAGACTTAAACACAATTTAAGTAGTTCACAAGGCTTGTGTGGAGCCCTGTCACAGGTCGATATCTTACCTATTGAAAGGTCAAGCCATTCTGTTTCTTCAGCACAAGTACTAAATAGGACTCTGTCATTTGGTGGTGTGGCAGAAATGCAACAGGCTTAATCTAATAATCATTTGAAATTCCTAGCCATGGTTAACCTTTAAATATTTCTCTGAGCCAGTAATGGATTTCAGTTTCTAAGCTTAAAATATTCTACCTGCAACAAAGTTAACTTTTGAAAATGTAATTTGAACTTCTTGTAATTCTAAGATATCAAGAGTGGAAAAATAAGACAGGAATATCCCAAACATCTGAGGGAATTAACACGAGACACTCACTTCACACTTGGTCTTTGCAAAATTGCATGTTGAAACTTTGTCAGACATTGAAGCGGTCTAAAATCCTTAATATACAATATCAATCTTGTTCAAAGTCAAACTCCTGGATTTCTCTGAATGAGTATAAAAAAGAAAAAGGGACTGCGAATTGAAGCTAAACAAAATAAGTCCTGTCCTTTCCTCACCCTCAAACAACACTCAATAGCTTTATAATTTTTTTAAAAAAAATCTTGGTTTCATGGAATCACAAACTCACAGACTATCCAAATGAACCAAAAACCAAAACTGCAAATAGTTCCTATGAATTCGTAATCAACTTGGATCAAAAGTCTAAGCAGCGAGCTAGGATTCCTTTGGGTCAACAAGCTCCAAAAGAAGTCATTACATTGAAAGAGCAGGAAGGTCTCTAAACAAGAACAAGTTATTCCAGCTCCCTTTTTCCGCAATAGAAATAATAATTTTAAAGATAACTTATTCTAAAACACACAAAATATCTTATTCACAGTCATGGGTGGGTGAATTGTAAATCTATGGTTATATTTATCTCCATTAACTTAAGGCAAAAATGTCCCTCTATTAATATTACTGTTTCATTGGTATTGTTTGTAATGATCTAGTAAAATAGAGTGTAGGGAGAATTGTATCTTGATAATTTAATGCTAATCTTTATTTTTTTCTCCCAGCTAACAATCCTCAGATTTTTTTACCAATTAGCCTTACACAATATACTAGCAAAACTGGCATGCGTACTCCTAAATCAAGTGAACTCAGAGTTAAGCTTTGTATGTGAGTAATTAGTGATTTTTTGAGCTATTTCTATGCACTTCTTTTCAACCTTCAAATCAGGTGATAACTAAAGAGGTCCCTAACATGAGTATTCATCCTTACTACCCTTATCCACTGTGCTCTAATGAAGCACAATATTTTTGGGTCAGATTTTCAACACAGGAGTAAGAATTTGCAATTTTTGTGGAACTCAAACCCTTCACTAACACTGTCAGCTTTTTAAAGGCCAGTCATAAGAGTAATTTAAAACAAACTATTGAACTATTGATTTAATCATTGTACATTAACTGTTCTCTTTTACGAATAGGAAAATTGTATGTGCTAAAGGATGTGAAGATCCAGGAAAATAAGAGGTTAGGCCATAGATTTACCATAGAACAGATAGGAAAGGCTGTATTGTAGGGATATCATGAAAATAGCATAGCCTGGATGTTAAACATCAATGAAAAATCTGAGCAGAAGGTGATGGCCTGATTACAGTTTGAGATATTGCTGCTTTACACATTAATCAGAGCATGAGGGACCAGAGAGAGATTTGAAGGTGAAAACATTGGGATTATTTTTCTTTTTTTTTCTTTTNTTTTTTTTTTTACCTAATAAAATTTATAACTAGTCAGCCATGAAATCATGAAATAAAAAAATCAGAGAGATAAGCCATTATCTTCCTGAAGGCCTTAAAAGAGCAAAGGTAATTTACTAAGGTGGTAAAAACTGTTCATTTCTTGAGGGAGAGTCAGTAAGAACCTAAAACTCTTCTATATACATATTTTTACAAAATTGTATGCTGCTAAAAGTATTCAGTTATTATATGTATAAAAATTGCACACTGCAAATTTGTCCCCCAGATAGTGATTATATAGAAGGAAGTTGGGATAAAAAGGAGAAATCTTTTAGTATTGTGCAAATTGTTGCATTTTTGCTTTCATATATCAAAGTGTTTTACCCTTCCTGAAAACATTATTATAGCTATTTTAGCAACTAATGAATCTTTTTGGGATGTTACAGGAGTGTCATGAAGAAAATACTTATTTTTATTCCTTCATATCAATATTTATATATTTGTCAGTCAATAATCCACGGCCATGGTGCTAAGTACAGTGCAGGCAAAGGTGCTTTCTTTCTGAGAAGTGAAGTCAGCAGTATGCCACATGATAGAATTCAAATCATGAATGAATGTGCATGAAATGTTAACTGTCCTCTGTTGAGACCAAAACTTTTTCCTTTCCATTACCACCTAGTTAATTCCAGCCTGCAAGTCTATAAGACATGGACATAATGTGAAAGCCAGTAGCCTCCAAAATAACTTGTAAGAATTATAAGTAATGCAACTAAGAACATGAGCTGGCAACTAATGACATTTTCCATATCTCTCGGTCATTTCCAGACCCATACAATGTGTCAGGAAACCGCTCTAAAGTGAATGAAACAAACAAAGTTTAGAAAAAAATAAGCAAGAACCACAAATAAAACAAAACTAAAGAAAACCCAAACAACCCCAGAGGGAAACATGAGACCTTTGTTTACAGTATATTTTTCTCTTGGAAAATGAAACTTTAAAAGCAAATTCTGTCAGGTTCTTCTGGAGATGAAAAACATGTTACAAGCTTGATTTTGATCATGTACAAGGCCACTCAAGAATGTCTTAAACTGACATGAAAAGAAACGCCTCTGTTTTCTTCCTTGTTTTTCTACCAGATGAAATGAATGCTTTATTGTACTGGATGTTAGTCTTGGTGAAGAACTGAGGTCTAGTTATACCAGACGAACAAGCAGCACCTGGTGTGCAGTTTCAATCCTGCTTTTTAATTCTATTTTATCACTTTACTTGAAAATCTAGATAATATATTAGTGTCCATATTTTTAAAAATACTGAAGCCTTTCCAGATTCATCAGTGTTTAGATATCCAGTGTGGATATGTAAATTTAGTGAAAGCATGTTCCCAAAAAGGCTATGATGAAATTTCATGCTGAATAAGGGATCTGAATGCATATTTTGGTATACATCGCAGGCATGAACAGGGAGAAGACATTTGGAAGGAAAATAAGATCCTCATTTCCACAGCAAATAAAATCCCTCATACATCTTTATCTCTACAGCAAGGGAATGTTATCTGCCTGAGCACTTCTCATTCCCTACTATGACTTTAAATGAAAGCAGCGCCCTTTGTAGATTCTTATTTGAGTCAGTCAGTATTGTTTGCTGCAGGGGAGTATGTGTGACAAGGCACAGCTGAGACACCCAGAAAAACACATATTTTCATTCTACAGGTGTTACTGTCTTGGTTTCCATGTGCTTGAGAGAACATTAAATGCTTGGACAATGACTGGGTGCTTCATGAGATACTTTTTGAGCTAGAAACATTTTAGATCCAGATACTCATTGTTTCATGTACATGTTTTTAAATCTATTCTTACAACTAAGATATTATTACAGAAATAAATTACATTAACTTTCAGTTAATTAAATAGAATAATTCATTTGCTTCAGAAGTAACAAAATAAAACCATAACAAAGATACACAGAAAAATATTCAGATGCCAAATTGAAGAAAAAACAGAACAAAATGGGAGATCTGTTGGCAGCATGCACCTGATAAGTGGCCGCATTTCAGAAATTGCTTTGAGAAAAAGAAAATACTTTGAGCCTGAAGAGATACAGAACTGCAATAGAGTAGTATAACCTCTGGGCAAATTTATTTGATTATGGCTAGATGACGCACTGTTGAATGTCCCAGTTCAGTAAATCTTTTAAACTTTGCTGGGAATTTTTGTTTATTTTTCCTGTTTGATGTAGTAAACATCCATTAGACATTAAAAGAGTACACCAATATGCCACTGATCCTCTGGTCCTTGATAAGGTGCCAGCCACTCAGTATCACCATTTGCATAAACAGCTGGAGTTTTTCTGGATCTATTCCTATCATGTAGCTGGATGCCTTCCTGATGGTTTGCACTTCATCATATCTCCAGTGAGCTAGCTTGTTTCTGATAGATCTGAAAACTTCACAGAGAAAAAAGGATATTTATTTAGTCACATTTAATTCAAGCAGACTTCAATATAAATTTAATAGGGAGCATGGTCTGGAACATGCAGAATAAGCTGTTCTCTGCACTTTTATGGGTTTACTAGCAGGCATGGGGAATTCTCTAGGTTACAGTAATCTCTTCTTTTCCTTAACAGATTGATTGTATGCATGAGTGGTTTAATCTGTTCTCCCTGGTGAAAAAAACCCATAAAAATAGTGTATTTCCTAATTCAGTAAAATTTCATGGTACTAAAATCACAAAGTTGTAAAATGAATGTTATTCTGTATGAAAAGGCTTTGCATACAACAAGACATTGTTTTCCTTGGAAGAAATTTAAAAAGTGTAGAATTCTTTCTCAATTTCATGTTGCACTATCTATTCAATGTGTAATGTTTCTGTTTTTATTTCTTTATATCTAATAAGAATCTGCATAACAGATTTATGCTGTGGAAATTTGGATCTATCATGGATCATACTACTCACAGGGTGTTTTTTGATAGTCTGTGATGATCCACTAAAGTCAATGTTATATGATCTCAAATTGAAAGAAACATAAAAATATTTTTAAATTAATTTTGCCAACTTTATTAAGGCTGTCACATTTACAAGATTAACAAGTGAATAAGGTCTCTTTTTCATACAGATTACAATAAAAAGATATAAAATGAAAATAAATATAAGTAAACCACTTTGTAGTAGTAGCCTTCATTTCTGAAAAATGAAAGAAGAACCTGGGGGATGAGAGGCTGGACATGACCCAGCCATGGGCACTCACACCCTGAAAGCCAAACGTGTCCTGGGCTGCATCCAGAGCACCGTGGGCAGCAGGGGAAGGAGGGGATTCTGTCCCTCTGCTCTGCTCTGGTGAGACCCCACTGCAGTGCTGCATCCAGCTCTGGGGTCCAGCACAGGAAGGACGTGGATCTGTGGGAGCGAGTCCAGAGGAGGGACACAAAGTTGATTAGAGGCATGGAACACCTCTCCTATGAAGAAAGGCTGAGAGAATTGGGATTGTTCAGCCTGGAAAAAAGAAGACTTTGAGGTGACCTAATTGCAGCCTTAGGTCACCTAAGCTTTAACCTGAAGGGAGACCACAGGAAAAATGCAGAGTAACTTTTTACTAGGGCATTTTAAAAGGGAGGGGCAGGACAAGGAGGAATGACTTCACATTAAAGACAGTAGGTTTAGATTGGATATTAGGGAAAAAAAAAATTGTCAAGGTTGTGAGGCACTGGAACAGGTTGCCCAGAGAAGCTGTGGAAGCCCCATCCCTGGAAGTGTTCAAGGCCAGGTTGCATGGAGCTTTGAGCAACTTGCTCCAATGAAAAGTGTCCCATCCATGGCAGGGGTTGGAGCTAGATTATCTTTAAAGTCCCAGGCCATTCTATGACTCTAGAATTTTATGAATTCTCTTTTTCAGGGAAAAAAGCCAAAGAATATTTTTGGAATATTTCAGAAGCTAGAAAACTGTATTCTAAATAAATAAATTAAAACTTGGACCAAGAATTAAACCTTCAGAAGGGGAGAGCAAACAGGAAACACTAATAGATCTATGATGGATGATATTTAAGGACACCAATATTTGACATACTATGCATTAAAAATAGGATTATGAAACATTTAAAACAAACTAGACAAACCTCATTATAAATCACTTGACTAGAAAATAGAAGATTTATATAGCAAAAGTAGAATCTATTTACCATAATTTATTTGTGTTTTTTTTTAATTTCGTTCAATATGGAGGTCATGTGATGGGGAAAGACTAGAGAAATCATGCTGAGAAAATAAATCACAGAGTTTTTGGTAGAAAAAGTCACTCTCAGCCAAACTTCCCTGATTGGAGACTAGCATATGTTTAGAACTGTGCATGATCCTGGAAGAAAGAGAAGATTTAGTCACTACTTTTGGAATTTTGTCATACACTTTTTTTGTCTAGCAGATAGTTAGCATAACAGACTGTCCAATTTTTAAAATGCTGAGATGGAAAACTGGCTTCTGTATTTCAACAAAAAGTCCCTATATCATTCTTAGCTATACAATGAATTAATTAGCTATTCTCTATACAATTACACATTAAGAAAAAAAAAGTAGGAACACAGGCAGAAAGAACTAAATCCTTTGAAGATTATTTTCACTGTTAACTAATTTTCTTCTGTAGTGTAAAGCCCAAACATCTGAGAAGTGAAATTTAAAGACCCAGTTCCAAAATCCATAGACAAGTATCTAATTAAAATCACACAAAATCACCAAAGTTTGTCCTTACTGAAATGAAATGGAAGCTGAGAAAAACAAATCCAGTAAAAAGTGATTGCTGACATTGCACAAATGGCTGTTAGTTATAGAAGGGGTTAGTTATTTTAACAAGCAATCTCTTCTGAAAGACTATAAAGTGTTTAAGAATAGAGCTGCTGTTTTTAATTTGATTTCTCATCACTGCAATTTTAGTTAGCTATCTTAGATATCTATAAGAAGCAGCAGCATATTGACAAAACTATTGACTTGACTACAAGATCAAAGAATGAAGATTAAAGCAGGATATGGCAGAATGTGGTAGGAAAAATAATTAGATTCTTATTTTTGCAAATATTAATTTAAAATACTTTAAAAATAGTCCATCCTGAAGTTTAGTCTAAGTTTTCCCCTATTTAATACTTTATATGATATTTAATAATGCTTTATTAAAGTCACTTAATAAGTCATTTTTGTCAAACTGTCTCTTCTCACACTTCTTTCTTACCTTCTTCGTTGCTTCTCAAGCAACACAAATGTCATGGTCACAACAACCATTTAGATTATTTTTGTTTCTGATGTTGGTGTTTCTTTTTTTTTTCTTTGAATATTAAGAAACCCCCTGAAAGGAATGTTTATCTGCTTAGCATGTTGGACAACATAAGAGCCTCTGTCTTTCTTGGTAGCAGCTTACAGTTGTGAAAGTCTCCCTTGTCCTGAGCCACACCAGCCAGCCTAATCCTCGTTGGCATGAGTCGTGCTCGTGCTGCTCAGAGCACCCTGCAGCATCTCTGTCAAACTCATTCCACTTGCTGACCTTCTGGAGCTTTCAGACATTGGAAAAAACCTTACAGCTAAACTGGGCAAAAGAACACACACTATATAGGAAGCTAAGAATTTGTCATTAGTCCAATGGAGCAGTTTAATGCTCTAATTTGTTTAATTAATGCAGAAAAGATCCATTAACAACAGTTATTAATAATAAAATGAAAGCCCAGCCACATTCCTCCTTTTTTTAGCATCTAGGTCTTTTCTCTGATTTTATCCTCATCTTTTCAATGTACTTGTGATCCCACGGTTGACAGATTCAGTTTTCCTCAAGAAGAAAGGGGTGTGTGTCTGTCTGCAATAAGTTGTGACAACTCGAGAGGTCCTCACTGGGAGGCTCATGCTCTTCACAGCATGGATTTCCTCCCCCTCAGTTCTGGATCTTCTTGGCATCTCTTATGATTTTCTGCCACAATTTGTTTCCTTCTCTTTGGAGTCCATCTGAAGTCTCGAAGTGGCACTGGGCCTCCCCAGCCACAGCTGACAGCAAGGGCAATTGCCTGTGCCAGGACCCCATTTCCCTCATTCACAGAGCTTCAGCAGAAGCTGGTGAGACGGTGGTCACTTGGCCACCAACCTGCTGCTCAGAGAACCTGAAAGAAACTCAAGCCAAGCAAAGCCCAGGGATCCTGTACTGTCATGTTAGTGCAACATCTCTGATATTTTAATAGTAATGGCAAAAAATTTGAGTTACTATACTGTACTGGGAAATCCATAGACAGTTATCTGCTTCTTTTTGCTCTCTCAACTATTTTTAGGGTAACCTCTATTGCTTTTATTGCATTTCAGCACCTCAAGAGAACTCATGCAGCCTAGATCTTTCCTGCCTTGTTTTATTCTCTTGCTGTTCATTACTTCTGAATTCTCTGTACTCTCTGAGTTTGGTCAAGTTAGACATGTTATCCATCACAAGGCATCTAAACTCATTCTACTTAATCATTAACCCCAAATTCCATATGATGCTTAGGTTGCACATATTAATTTTGCCATATTCTGTAATGCTTAATATTTCAATTATTTATTTTTTTTAAATTTTAAATTTTATTTCTAATCCATACTGGATTACAAATGCAGCTGCAAGTATATAGTTTGATGATGTTAAGACAGCTGTTTATTTTGGCAATCTGGCTCATTCATATATAGCAGAAAAAAAGATATCTTATGACATAAAATGAAATGAGGCTTTGAAGTAGTGTCAAAAGAATTCTCAAAAGAATTTTCTAGCTTTTCAGAGCATTTGTGGAATCATCTCTATTTACTGGTCCTTGTAGAGAACTACCTGATTTGATAAATATTACTGAGCAGTTTCCTTGGAGTGTGTAGAGTTATTTTTAATTTAGGGGGTATTTAAAGCTTTTAACTGCATTACTCAAATCTTTTTAAGGATGCCTAACCTAAATAAAATTACACTCGAAACACTCTGCCATTTTGAAACCAGCATTTATCTTGATTCTTTTTAGAGTATTGGCATATGAAATTTGGGCCAATCTCTTCCTTTGTTTCTTACTCTGAATTATCTTTACTGCATTCATTCTGATGGAAGTTCTCAATGTTCTTTCCCCCTTTCTGTCATGTAGTGTTCTGTACTTTCCCAAGGCAGTCAATCATTCTAGGGCTGCCGTGTAATTTACTTTGTGAAACAGACATTTTGCCATTAATATATGTGAAATTTCTTTCCACTCTCATTCAACACAGTCACTTCCCTCTGGTGATCATTTGTACTTTTCTGTGTTTACGTGATGACTTCTGTCTGAGACAGGCTTTGCTGGTCGGCTGAACTTGAGGTGACACTACATTAGCATACAGAGCTTTATGATGTGATTTAAGCTTACTGAATTCACCTGTGCTACTACAGTCACATTTTCATAGAAAACAAAATACCTCTGAAAACTGTTTTTTTTTTCCTCAGGCTCTTTCCAAGTTACTAAAGTAAGATGTTGTTAATATCGGTGGAGTCCATTTTAAACTCAAAACTGATAGCAAAGATTTAGTTATAAATATCAACAACAGTGTGTCCTGGCAGCCAAAATAACCAACAGTATCCAGGGCTGCAACAAGCTCAGCATCATCAGCTTGGTCTTTCCCATTGTGTTTGCCTCTGCTTGTCTTAAATTGATTGTATACTTTATTGTAGACAAAATATCTTCTCCTTCTAACAATTTTCATGGAGATTGGAATGGTCATATATTTAACACTACAAATATAACTGATTACTGATGCAGAGGAAGATGAAAAGTTTCAAGATTATCATTGCTGAGAGGGTTTCCTAACAACTGTTTCCTTCTCTCTTTAGGTTATGGTATGTAAAGGCCTTTAAGAAATGGATTTGAAATTATTGAATAAGCAGATATTTTGAAGCTTCACAATTCAGCAAACAAAATAGAATAAAATAGATATTTTTGTAGTATTGTTGAGAAGTAACAGTACAGGCTCTGAGTGTCTCAATTATTTATCTCATTTTTGTCTTACAAGACTAGAAATTAGTTTCTTCATAGCTGAGGAAGGAACTAGGCCTGCCTTTAGCTTGGTTTCCAGCAGGTGCATTACCACAGTAATCCATCATCTTTCTCTCCAGAAAAGCTAGTTCTGCAGTGCATTAGACATACATTATGATTTATCTTATCCTCTTACCTCTTCTAGCAATATAATAGCTGCAACAGGGTGAAAGGTTAATTGTGGGGTATCTAGTATGTTTTTTCATAGGTGACCGTAAATGTGTACAAAATTCAAGGAACTGGGGAATTACAGGGGACAATAAATCATGAGATTTCATGCTCATTCTTTTCACTGGCAAGAACACAAAGTATTCAAAATTATTTCAGAAAAAAAAAGAGAAGTATATTGAAAAAAATAAAGATATAAAATTGGCACAGTCCTTTGAGAGCAAGAACGAGATGTTAGGGATCCTGCCAGCTTTATATTGATTTGAAAATCCTCTGTGTGAGCAGCATGGCATAGTGACTGAGCAGTATTAAATATAGCAGGGGAGCACATGAATGGACAAGAATGCACTTAGAACAGCACTTGGACAATTTGTGTGTGAACTTCCATGTAGTCTTTCTTGTGCAATTTGGTGCTTTACAGAAACATCCAACTAAGGCATCAAGAGAAACACGGTAGCTGGAGTGGCTAAGGTGCTCCTGGGGCTTGGGTTGGTATCTCTGTTGGCCAAACTGCTGCCATACCAGTGTATTTCAGGCTAGCAGTAGTATCCACTCCTTTGGAGATTTACATTCAAGTGCAGTGTTTTACATACCTTTTACATTTATTGCAATTATCATTCTCTTTCCCAATAAATAGTATTTTACAGTAAATTTACAGCAGCAATTTACATTACCTTATTGCTCAAAATAATTTTTCTTTTTGATTGTTTGCTTGTTTATTTTTTCTTTTTCACTGTTTAACAACTTCAGCTGCATTTTTATTCAACTTGATTTACAAGGCATCAATATCCGCTTCTTCAAAAATATATTATCTCATTTAGCAGAATGCTCAGGATTTCAACCATCTAAAAATTAAGCATACACATAAAATAGCTAGATTTATCTTGTTATGTACAGAGAAAGAAAATAAATAATTAACTTACTA
>VZTT01054421.1:0-13221 GCA_013400855.1 Buphagus erythrorhynchus | reverse complement strand
GTGTGTACTTATTGCATCTTATGGGATATATTTCCCATGTCACATCAGCAGGACTGCTAAATTTACAAAAACTAGATTAAATGTAGCATTTTATTATGAGGACTATGGGAGCTACTTTATATATGATTTACATGTTCATTATTGCTCTTTAACAATGATTCTGTAAGTTGTAGCTTTTGAAATTACTAGACTGGAAATCCCTGGTTTAATGCATCTGCACATGCTGTGTCAGATGCAGTCAACATTTTTTCCCAAATGAAGGCATTAGTCCTTCACTGAGAGGATGATTTCTGTGATTTTTAGAGTTCTGACTTGATAATGAAATGCAAGAAGGTGCTCTTTAATAAATGTTACCAGGCACAGGACAAGTTGTGGTAACTGACATTTGGAAGGACTGAGAAATAAATGAGTGTTGCATGATACAGATCCTCCTGAGCTTCAGAGAAGGGCAACAGCAGGAGGAGTCTCTTTAAGAAGATTCAGCCTCTGTACTAGGAGGCAGTGGTGGGATTTTCCTTTTCAGCTAATGGACTAAGTACTGTTACTTTTGTTTGAGTTACACAGCTCTGGTTTCTCCTTGTCTTGTTTTCATTTAAGGATGCTAAATGGCACAGTTAGGACAGATGTCCTAAACTGAAGAGCATCCATTGGGAGGAATGAAGTTTTTCTGTTGCATGTTTTGTTCACCTTTTCCAAAAATAAAAGACTAAAAATATCCTCAACTATTTGAAAACTCATTTTCCTTAGATTCTGAAAAAATGCAAATGTTAAGAAGGTTGAGAAAGGAAAAAAATGGGACTTACCCGATTTTTCTGGAAACTCATGGAAGGGTAGCCAGAGCTATTTATAGATGTGAAGAAAGTAAGTGCCTTGCTCTAGATCATCTGTTACCTTTCCCAGAAACATAGCTTTCCACATAGTATCACATGCTCATACTTCTAAATCAAGATTTACCATTTAGATGCTCTTAATATTGACCTTTCATGTACACGTTTGTGCAGTAAGTCACGATGTCTCTTCGTTTCATTTTTATCAACTACTTAAAATATTTTTACTTTGCCTACCACTGTGAAATCTTTTTTTTTGTCATTTAATGAAACTATTTCATGCATGTACATACAGGTGCATGTAACACTTAATTGCTGAGGTTTTTTGCAACTGATCCTTTTCTGAGGTCAGGCTGCAGTTTGGGGGTAAAAATGGTAAAGTCTCTGGAGAACATTCAAGGGAAATCCGATGAATGTATAGGAATACCTGATGGAGGGGAAGAATGAAGAAGAGGGAGCCAGATTCTTCTCAGTGGTGCCCATCTATAGGACAAGAGGCAATGGGCACAATCTGAAACACACAATATGACACATTTTATGGGACAGGTTGCCTGGAGAGCTTGTGGAGTCTCTCTCCATCCTTGGAGATACTCATCATCCTGGGCCACTGACTGGGTGCCCTACTGAGGCCTACTTGAGCTGGTGGAGGCTGGACTAGATGACCTCCAGAGATCCCTTTCCAGCCTCATCTCTTTGTTCTGTGATCCAAGATATGCTTGTGGTTGGTGTTTTTGCTTCATTGTACTGATTGCTAAAGAAGGTAGGGAAAGGGGAAAAGAAAGAATACCTATCATAAGGAACTTGTCATATTGAGAACAGACACAAGAATCTTGTACATTTCCTTTTTTTGTTATTTTAGAAGTAACATATCTCTCCATTTAAGTCAGCAGGAAAATCTAAATGCAACTTAACTGGAATAAAATTTTGGTAACGTTTTCAACATGCAGATCTGTAACATACAAAACACACCACTGTTTTATGGGAGTATGATTGTCACTCCAAAGCCTGAAAGTTACACCAAGGACTAAGAAAAATAATCCTATTCTTGGGCAATGGCAATAGTTTCTGGTTAGAAACTGAGTTGTCTGTGATACACTAGGAATAGTTTCATTTGTGTATCTTTAGTATTTGTTTACACAGACCTTACACTGCATTGGGATTGACGTGGTTTAGGTGACATTTATTCTGTTTACTCTGTTGGAAACTGAGTATAGCAGTTACCTGTTCGTGGTGTCGAATGAATGTGAAAATTCAGGTGAAAAAAAGGACCAAGTTTACGAAACACTGAGATATCTGAGTGTTTTAGGGAGGTACCATGTATAATTACGGTGAGTTCCCATCTTTTGTGTATTTACTATTTTGCCATTGTTAGGAGTTGTCTGCTCACCATCAGAAGATGGGTTCCCTTTTATCAGACCTTGGTCTCTAGAATTTTCTTGAGGGTGGTGCCACAGATTTTTGCACTGTTCTGAAAAGGAGAAAATAGCTGGCTTGGTTAGGATTTGGAAACTAATGGCTAGTCTATGCTTGAAGTTATTTTGGAATAGTTATTATTTACTAAAGGTAAATTAAAATAACCAGGAAATGGTGTGTTCACAGGGGGACCTTGTACTTTCTGATTTAACTTTGGCATTCAGAAAATTACAGGTGCCCTTCAGCTATCATAGTGAAATCTATACGATGATGATCTTTCTGGATTTTGTTAGTGAACATAAAGCCTCTTCAGCATCTTGTGGCATTTTACATTCATGTCCTTGCTAGGCAAATGGTGGAGTTGGGGGTTGTGGAGATTGGCCTGATCACTGGAAGTGAGGTGGGTGAATTCCCTGGGGAAATTTCCTGCTCACATTTATTCATATGCGCAGATAAGAAGGAAGGGCATCTCCAGACTTTCACATTTAAATACCCCAACACAGCACCTGGATTCATTTAAACATAATAGGTCTCTCTCTGCCCCCATCACATAACCAGCAACAAAATACTTGCATTGTATTTATGATTTAATAGTACGCTCCATTTTCTGCCACAAAAGGAGTATGAGTAATGTAACAAGAAACTCTTATTGCACTACCTTTTAAAGAAACTAATTTCTGTAAAGGTGGAAGAGCAGCAATAGAGGGAATAGTTCCAGACACTATCCGTAAATACCTGTGCTGTGCATGCTATGCCTGTAAGCACCAGAAGCAAGTTTCACCTTTTTGCAATAACAAGTTGAGAAGGACAAAAGGGATAATTGCCTCTAAGCACATTTTCTGTAGCTGGAGGATATTTATATAATTGAATTTTAAATATCTAGAGTAGGTACTAAAGTTAGGACACTAGTCTCCTAGGGTCCAGTCACTGAGTAAGTAGGTTCTTCTATAGTGTAACTCAGATCAGATTTCAATTGAGGTCTTGAATTGACCTTTGGAAAAGCAGCAGTCTGTGTAGACCAAATAAAATTTCTGTTGGAAGCTAGCACGAGTGGATTCAGAGTAAGAGGCTGCTTACCCCTTGGTGCTCTCTATAAGTCTTCTGGCTTGACTTGCTTGCACCAAAGGTCACCACTTGCTTTGCTCTGCTAGTTGAACTGAATCTGATTGCTCCCCTATGAAATGTCTTGGTTAAAACTAGAAAACTGCTTGCTTTCTAGTAGTTGTGCTTTTGGTTGTTTGGAGCTTTTTTACCCTCCCAATCTGGCTATTAAAGCCAGCAGAAGGAAGGGGGCATTTAGCTTCAATTAAACAAATAACAAGCAGGAGGTGGGAGCATGTTGGTTGTGAAATGTTTTAATTCAAATTAGCATAAATGAGAATAGCCACTCTTGACTGTGATCCAAAACTTCTTAATTTTTACATAGTTCATCTCAGTACTGTGCCACAAAAATGTCCAAAGTGAGGTTGTTAATTTGCACCTCATGATGGTGGCTCAAGCCCTAAAGTATAAAATGCTACTGTGAGCATGTGAGAACATTCAGGTCCTAACTGACTTCAATAAATTCCCCCAAATCCTTCCTTCCAAACAGAAGGTTGGGAAAGTTTAGATGAGAAAGGCTAATAAGAGCATATTTTAAAGTAAACAAAACTAAGCTGGAGGGAAGGGCAGCAGTTCTGAGATGTATTTTTAAGTTTTCCTGATCTTAAG
The DNA here is from genome assembly GCA_013400855.1 of Buphagus erythrorhynchus. Classification (NCBI taxonomy): domain Eukaryota; kingdom Metazoa; phylum Chordata; class Aves; order Passeriformes; family Sturnidae; genus Buphagus; species Buphagus erythrorhynchus. The sequence continues at coordinate 9,271 of VZTT01054421.1, read as the reverse complement.
CTGCATTGGCCCATGAAGCTAACATTCACTCCTTTGCAGTCCTAAATATAGTCAGTATTCCAAGAACTCTTTCTGTGTGTGTAGTCTTAGATCTCAAATCTGTTGTCCCTGCTCCTACTCAGTAATTAGCCCCACTTTTAGTTTTGTGTGCTTCTTAGTATACTAGCAGTATTTATCTTAACATCTATATTTGTTTTTAATATTCCACTCTGAGACTCATGCTTTTCTTTTACACTTAGGTAACTACTTGATTACATTTCAAAACAAGGTTTTCCCTCTGGTCTGTGTTCTGCTTGACCGAGAGTAAGTGGAAGATAATGTTATTAGTGTATTGTTCTTTTCAGATTTGGCTGCTACTGTATCTTCTTTCTTTCTGTGTGTAAAGCCAAAGGTGTCTGCATCTGCAGATACAACTCCGGCATGGGTACCTGGCTCCTCCTCATTTGACTCATGCGTTTGGGGTATGAAGTATGGGTTGACTTGAACACTCACATACACACAAAACAGAAATGTTAGCCCTGTATTCATGAAGGAATTAATTTATTATGGAGAAATCATCTAATGCCTTATATTGCTAATTCAAAGATAAAATCTTCTTATCTTTAAAAGTTAACCAACGATTTCTATTTAGGAAATTAAGGCCATTTTCTTCTGCTGTGTTGGATCTTTTAAAATGTCATAATACTGTGTTGTGCAGTTTACTCCATTAGTGCCAATATAAAGAAGTTGAAATTAATGTTCTCCCTGAGTTGTCAGTATCTGCTAATTCAGTGATGACAGAAATGTGTTAAAATATAGTCAACCTATAATATTTATCTTGCTTTGCACTTAATTTGTTTCCCTTTGACTGTTGAAAATGCCAAGTGTACATAAAATAATGAATAAATAAAAAATAAATTATTTGTCTACATTCATTGACCTTTTGTGCATTCCTTTTAAAAAACAAATACAGCATAATATGATGCATTCCAAGGAACAGTTTGGTTGTATTTTTATCACTGTTCATTCTGAAATAATTGAATAATGGATGTTTTTTGGATATGAATTTGTAACCTAGCTTTTTTTTTTTAATTATTATTAGAAAAGTGTATTATTGTTTAATGGTTAAATTCTCCTAGCCCTATGAAAGCACACGGAACTAGGTGTGTTACACAAAATAGATGCTTCACTGCCTGAAACTGTTGTACAAAGCAAGAGACAACAGATGTATGTAGACAGATGGGATATAAAGCAGAATATGGAGATTACAATGTACCAAGAGAGACCTCCAAGAAAAATATAATTGTTGAATTTCTTTCAAGAATAATTTCCTAGTCTAGTGCAAATTATGTTACCATAAGGTATTTCTTAATCCCTTTAATTATGTACATACTGGTACAGTTGCTTTTAAATGTGGAACTTAAGTAACATGATAAACTCTGAATTTAGCAAAAATGTTAAGAGTTCTGCAGCTTTGAAAATGGGCAGCAGAAGGGAACAGGTGATCAACTGGACTCTACTTGTCAAGAACAATCCAAATGTTGAATGAAAAACAAGCAACTGCTTTGCTTGTTTGTCGTCCTTTTGATGAGTTGTCTAAAGTGGTTTTATGAGTTCCAAAGTTGATGTTGATTTAATCAGTGCCCATTTTCTTCTAGACAAATTTTTTGAGTGTTAGGTTCTCCTGCTAGTGTTGATTGTTCAAGGCAATTAACTTAACCAGATACAGAGCTTTGAGTTTTCTAACATCTCTAAAGAAACTCTTAATCAGACTTTTAATCGCCAGCACCTCCTGAAGGGTTTCGCTTTTGTATCACAGCTTTGCCTCAGGCCAGTGTAATTTCAAATGTGCTAAAACTGTCTTCTAGCATCAACTTAGAGCTGCTGGTGCTTATGATTATCCAGAAGTGTAAGAACAAGACTAGACCTGGGTTCTGTGCATATGGACAAAACACAGCTGACTTTTGACACCTGCTAAAGTAGAGTTTCAGGCATCATTTCTTGTTTATACGTGATACCTGTTTCACGGTATTGAAAACTCACACAAAAATCTGAAATGTGTCAGGTATCTGTCTTTCCTCTGTGTGGCACTTCTGGTAATGCAAACAATTAAAAAATCTATCCAGATAAAGCCAGATTTCAAAATATTTCAAGATTTGCAGACTTTAATGCCTGAGAGCCTGTAATACACTCCTTTACATTATTATTTGGCAGTTGTGCATTATTATTTGGGCAATTTAAGGAGTTATATGTTCTCCTTGCCCATACTTTTACCTGCTCTATGTCCAGACAGGGAGGAAAGCTTAGTGTTCTGTGAAAAGATTAAAAAATGCAAACTTATCTCTCTTACTTTGCAATGCAATTGGCAATCTTGATTGAAATTTAAACAGAATGCTGCAGATCTGATACCATGCATGCTGCAATTGTTTATTCACTGGTAAAATCAAATGTCATTATATACAACGTAGGCATTTATTATTACAAACAGATTTTAACATAATGCTTTCCCTCACAGTTTTTTACAGCTAGAAATAAAAATGCCCTGATGCCATGACCAGGCAGTTTTGAACTGACAAGTATCTTCAGAAGTTAAAATAAATGCAGCAGCATTTTTGTAGCAAGGTCATGTCCACCCCTCTGGATGCAAATGCACAAACAATCTCAGTTCAAACTTCAGGCCAATAGGTCTCTAAATGCAGTTGGAGCCCAGTGATGCAGTCTCCATCATTTCTTTGTGAGAAGGATGAATTATGCTTACATTCAGCTTTGTTAACTGCTACAAGCTCAGGGCTCAAAGCACACCATAGGCAAAATTAAAAAAAAAACAAAACAAAAAAAAACNAGAAAAAAAAAAAAAAAAAAAAAAAAAAAAAAAAAAAAAAAAAAAGATAATAGGCATTAAATTGTCTGTATTTAAAAACTACACTGAATGTGACAGAAAGATGTGACTGGCAATTTACTTAGGTTATCTTTTCTAGTATCCGTGTCTAATAATAAATGTTAACATTACTGTAGCACAGAAGGTCTATCATAGAATAATCTAGAAGAAAATTACTGTGTTTGGGATAAACTTACTTTTTTGGGAGAAGTTACTGTGTGGTATCTCTGTTTAGAGAAATCTTCATTGTGTATTTGGCATTGCTTCTGCTTAGTAATTGCAAAGAATTTGTCTGCAAAATTATCTAACTGGCCCAGGGAGGATTCACTGGAGGTGATGGCAAGCTATTTTCAATATATGTCTTTTTTTTTTCGCCATTACATTTGTTGATAGACTTGATATGATGCCTTCCAGTAAATTTCATTCCCCCAGCAGATATCTTTCCTAGAAGCCCTACCTAGTGCTGAGTATAAGATGCTTCTCTTTTTAAAGTGATTGTGGAAGAGGAAAAAAATGGTGAGACACAGCCTTCAGGTACCCTGGACTATGTTTTAATCAGTGCTGTGGCTGCTGCTTGACCTGGGGAGGAGTTTTAAAACAGTTCTGATTCATTTTACATTTGTGTGTCACCAAGTAGTATTTACTGTATCTGTTACTAATAAGGTTCATGGAGGAAAGTTTTATGCAAGAGTAAATCACTGTCTTTGAATTGGCTAACAGAAAGGATTTGTAAAATCAAAATATTGTGGGCACTGATCAAACTGAGTGATCTACAATGCTGCTCTGATTTTTTTATATCTATACTTCTAAATGATTCAGTCTGTTCAGAGAATTATGGCAGCTTTCAAGTTGAAATATTGATCGATAGGTGTTCTACTGCTCTCCAAAAGGTATAGAGGCTTTCACATCTGTGTCTCCATTCAAAGTGGCAGATCTTCATAAAGGAGGCACAGATTAAGGATCTCCAGATAAATGATCAAGTGCTATCTGTCACCTGATAGGAAGAAGTCAGTTGTGAGAGGGTGGGGTTACAACCCATCCTTTTGCCTTTTCCTAAATATACTTAGTCCTTAGGCAGTTTTTACATCTTTCAGTTCCCTTGAATATTGTAGGAGACTAAGTGAATGCATACAGTTTCCTCTCTCTTTGCAAGGAAGTACATGTACTGCCTTGCTCCCTAGCATATCTTTTTCCTCAGAAGAGCACTGTCTCCTTATAAAAACACTTCCCCAGAAGTCTCTTAAAATAATGAGCTTAAATTTGGAAGAGTGAGGGAATTCCAGCTTCTTGCATCTTTCTGTCTGCTGCTGAATGATTCATATCTGTTGTGGCTCTGTTCACACACAACAGCAGGATCTATCCAGGGAAGGCAGAGGCTGTTCCCTCTGGCCAAGAAATAGCAATGCTGTATCTTGTCTCAAAACAGATATGAGAAAATGGTCCATATTCCCTTGGGATGCTCTTCTGTATTGGGTAACAGGTTGGAATTGTAACATTTCAATGAAGCTGTTATTCGTGTTTTACAACACTCAACAGCTGTTGCAGTCGCTGCCTCTAAGGTCTCCTGCAAACTCCACAGTATATCCTTCTTACCCCAGACTCTCTGGTCACTGCTGAATTTTACCTTAACTAGAAGTCGTTCAGCACATGTAAATTATGGGGCTTTCCCCTGCCTGTAACAGGGGAATGTTGTAATGTTACCTGTGGCCATGTAGGCTGCATGTTTAGGACTAGCAGGAGCCTACTGCAGCTAGCCTTATTTCCTCAGGTGAGAGTTAGGTCCAAGTCTGGCAGTAGAGCAGTGCTGGAATGTGGGAACCCTTGGATTCAGGTCTTGGGGAATTCACTGAAGGTGCAGCTGAGGCTTAGCTGCTGGGTTACGTGTGTGTTCTCGGGGTGAGCACCCTTCTGCCCTTTTACTAGGAATGTAAGAGGCAGGAGGGCAAGAGTCACGGTGCTGGGCCAGGCAGGGGAGAGGGAGATTGATTTCAGCCGTGTGGGTAGAGCCTGTGGGAAGTGGAGTGAAATTGAACCTATGCATATAAAATCTCAAGTGGCCTGGCCCCTACTGTGGTTAGGTCTGTATTTCTGAATGGCCACCTGGAGAGAAGGCAGGACCAAAGCTGGATGGACTGAAGGTCCTCTGAAACACTCACCTCTCTTGGCTGGCTACACCAGGCATGTGGGCAGGATGGGTTGTCTGTCCTCTTTCTTTCCCAGTTCAAAGAGCCAGATATGCATGATTAAATGAGGGACTGCTTTAAGCTAAAGGCCTCGATTCCACCCAAAATTAAAAACCTCTGGTTTGAGATATGATACATATACTGAGCATGTACGCAAAATTAGTATGCAAAAGAATAAAAATGTTCTCCAGCTCCTCAGACCTATTAGCAAATAAATCAATCCTTACTTATCAGCTGGTTTAGGAATGGTCCCTGGAACAAAGCCAGCTTTTCCCTTTAGCAGCTGAATCTTTGTCACAGTTTTTTGCCTGCGGTGAACAGAGATATCTGCACAGGTAGGACAGGCACAGGCTTGGTCTGTAGTTGAAGATGTAGCCATGGCTTACCTTTCCAATTCCTGCTGTACCCACAGCATCTCGTTTCTGTTATCTGAACAAGTCCAGCATTGATGTTCAGCTGGAAAACAGGTTATTTTCTCCCACCTCTGCTCACTGCTACAGTATTGCCTGCCTGTAGTCTGATTCGCTCTGTGCAGAATGCTTACTTCTTTCTAAAACTTAATCTGTCTTGGGTGTTTTGTTTTGTTTTGTTTCAGCTCAATTTGCTTGTTGAGTTAACAAGAGACTTTGAGATCGTGATATGTCACTTATCAGTTTTCAGTGCAATGAAGTCTGCTGTAGCAGAATGTCTGAATATCTTGGGTTCTTGATATTCACAATATTTTAACATTTTCAGCACCTACATACACAGTGTGGCAAGTGGTAGTTACAAACCGGCAGCACTGAAATAAACACAAGATGTAAACCTGTGTGGTCGTACCAGCCTGTGCTGCTGCGGGGTCAGAGCCGAGATCCTGAAACCTCTCAGACGGCCTGGGGAGGGTGTCCTGGGCCTGGGCATAAAAAGAGAGCACCCAGCTAACACAAGAAAGGCCCTGCAGGAGACCAGGGCTGTCCCCAGACCTCTGTTCCTGGGAAATGGGGGTTCATCCAATGGAGAAGAAAGAGTTTTGGGGTTGTTGCAAGTTTTTTGGAGGCGTTTGGTGACACCGGTCTGGCATGTGGGGCAGTTTGGCTTCACCAGGAACAGAAGCCATTTGGTGAAATGGAGGGATTTGAGACCCCAGCCTTCCCAGAAGAAGGGAGCCCTGTGGGAAGGCGCTGGCAGAGGTGAGCTCAGGGCCCCGGGACCTGCCCCACTCCCGCTGCCCCGGCTGTGCCCTCGCTAGCCGGGGGACGTGCGGCGGGCAGGGAACAGCTCCCGGAGGCTGCGGGATGCCTGGCGCTGGGCTCACACCTCCCTGCAAGCTGGAGGGCAGGAGCAGGAGCCACGACGTGTCTGTGCAGCCCCACAGGTGTCCCCCGCCATGGGACATGCGGATCTGCTTCTGCACCACTAAGTGACAGAGCTTTGTCCTGGTATCCAACGTGCCTGAGCTGGAAGAGGGATTGCCTGCCTGGGGGACTGCACATCTCCCCAGCGGGAGGAGGAGGGGAGGCAAATAGCATCTCTCCCAGTTTTCAAGGGCTTGCAAATAAACCATGGATTTGCTGGGTGGTAGTTTTTTGTTGGTGGTGGGGTTTTTTTTGTTTGTTTCCTTGGTTTTTTAATTATTTTTTTAAAATCCTATCCAGACGACAGGACAAGCAACATTTTAACGTGGGATTTAGAAGTTTCTGTGTGTATATTTTAAAAAAAAAAACAAAACAAACAAAAAGCCCCAAATCAAAAAACAACAACAAACCAAGCAAAGCATACAAACCAATGCTAAACCACCGAAAAAAATAAAAAAAAAGGAAGACAACAAGCATACTCACGATTTTGTCATCCCCCTCCCAGCGGCACCACGGGCTCCAGCGACCTCTCTGCCGGATGTCCCTGAGGCCAGCCCTGTCGTCCTTGCGCGCAGGGAGGGCGCGGGCTCTGGGATGGGAATGCTGGATGCAGGATGCAGGATGCAGGATGCTCCCCTGCCCTTCGCGGGGGACTCCCCGCGGCGGCACCGACAGCCGCTGGGGGGCGCCCGCGCTCCACGCGGGGCCCCGGCCCCGCTCCCGGCCCCAATTCCGACCCCAATCCCGGCCCCATCCCTGCCCTGATCCCATCCCAGATCCCGGCCCCAATCCCGGCCCCGATCCCAGCCCCAGTCCCGGCCCCAATCCCGGCCCCGGCCCGCGGCGCCCTCACCGGAGCGGAGCGCTGCCAGCGCTGAGCCCGGCCCAAGGAGCGGGGCGAGCCGATGCTCCGCGGGAAGCAGAAACAGGACCCCCGCCTTCCAACACCCTCCAAAGCCCAGCGCTGCCCGTCCCCCGTCAACACCGACCCTGGGGGAAAGTCGGTCCCCAGCCGCACCAGCGGCAGAGTCGTTTATCAGAGGCGCTGGGAAGCCGTCTCGCCCCTTTGTGCATCTTGCGGGATTTCTGCTCGCACAGGCAATTGGCAAAGGTTAGGAAGGCGTCTTTAGATCCCCTATAATCCCAGTTTAAATATTAAAAGTATAAGCAGCCTAGGCCCAATATTTACCTATGTAACTCCATAGATTTCCCTCCAGACCTGGACTTCTAAGAATTTAAGGGATGGTTTGCCTTTCTTCCTTTTTTCCCCCACCCCTTCTTTATTTTTCCCCCATCCCTTCGCATTTATCTAACAAACTAACCTAAAGAGGAGGGGGTAAACGCCAACAACAAACAACAAAAAAGCAGTATTTTATGACCGAGAAATAGCCACTCTCCCTGTCTGTAACGTGAAAGGAAGGCGAGATTCCATCCCCGCCACCCGCTTTGTCGCCGTCTGGGTTTAAGTGGCCGCCACGTCAACACAAAAGGCCAACACACACACACATCCCAAAACTCGACACAAAACCTCAATTGGCTCAATAATGAAGATGGGTATTTTGGTAAGGAAATAACCTCCCTGCTCTGGTGGGGTCTGGGTTCCGCTCTGTACCCCCACCGTGCTTCAAGCGGCAACCGCCAAGGAAAAGGGGGGGAAAATCCCACAAGAAAGTGTTTAAGATAAAACTAAGTCTCAAACGGGATTAAGGTTTTAATTACAATTCCCTATCGAAGTAACATGTTTGATGAACTGATCCTATCAATTAATAGTAACCGTAATTTAAAACTTATGAAATAGCTTTGCGTGAAGTATACCTCAGACTCTGTTTTGTTTTGTGTTTTTTTTTTTTTAGGAAAAAAACCCATAATGACGGTTAATGCTACAACCATAAGGTACTAAAGCACTAGCAGAAGAAATTGTAAAGAAGAAACGTGCTGCTTTGGCAAGAAGTAATTACTTGTGAACGCTTTGGGGGTGTTCTCTCTGGTGGTGATGGGTAGAAAAAATTGAAGCTCTTTTAGAAAGGGAAAATAGATGGATGTTTCTACCCGCCAACGGTATAATTTCATAATAATTTTGGCCCATGCTATATTAAAGAGAAAAACAAGGTAATTGGAACATACATCAACAGTTTTCCATGAAATAAGAGTTAAAAGAAGTAATAGAACTAATCACTGTCTCCTCAAATCAAGTAGAAAACATTTCAATGCACTAATTAGAGTAATTAGAATAATAAGACTGCCTATATGTGGTAAGACAATGTGTACAAACAACTTTATTTAATGTATACTGGTAATCAGCGATGCGTGCGTGCTTGAATGCTTAGTGCAATAAAATTCACCCCCGTCCGCCCAAACAATCAAATACAAATTAGTTTAATGATTGTGCCTGCTTGAACGTCTTAGAAATCCACAGGCAGAGGGAAATAAATAGCACCATCCTTGTTTGTACGTCTCCCCTACTGACCAAGGAGCTGATGCCTCCATGGACTTGGCAATGAATGACTGTAGACATGAATGAATCAAGGAGGGAAAGAGAATTAATGAATGAGTCAGGCTGGCTAAAAACAAGTCTTAACTTTTAGACGAACGCCTCTTACAACTCCCGGGACGGGAGGAGACGGGACGGAGTAGAGGAGGGGGAGAGCGGTCTCGTCATCACTTTTACAAGCTGCCTCTGCCTGCCAGGATTTACCGCCGTGCGAGGAGGAGGGGGAGAAACACTGGCCGCCAACTTTCCACCGGCCTGATCTCTTTTTAATCCTTAAAAAGGACATCTGTCCGGACAGGCCCGGGGACACACGGAGCGGCACAGCTCAGCCCGGCCGGGCGGGACGTTGCGAGAGGGCCGGGAGAGCCGCGGCCGGGCGGGAGCCGGAGCCCGGCGCTCGGCGCTG
>VZTT01054417.1:0-68674 GCA_013400855.1 Buphagus erythrorhynchus | reverse complement strand
GCCGGCCGCGGCTGGGCCGGAGCTCGGGGTCCCTCTAGTGACACGCGTGGGGACGGCGGGCAGCGGGGCCGGCGCGGCTCGGGATGGCTCAGCGGTGCCTGGCGCGGCACGGCACGGCACGGCACGGCACGGCGCGGGTCTGCCCGGGGAATCCCACCGTGCTCTGCCCGCGGAGGGGCAGCGCGGAGCGGCGCTTACCTTGGCGCTACCGCTGCTACTCTCAACTTCTTGCGGCGGCGGCGGGCCGGGGAGGAAGGCGGGCTGCCGGCAGCGCTCATCCGTGTGTGCCCCGGCGCTTGACATGCTGCTCTCCTGCCCTGGCAGCGATCGCGGCTTTGGCTCGCCTTTCCCCGCGCCCTGGCACGTTCTCCTCGCCTTGCCTCTTTGGTATGTCAAGTCCCTGCTGGATTTTGTCTGAAGGATGTTATTTTGTTACGATCAGGTATTTTGTTATTCTAGAGAAAGAGCGATCGAGCACTTTCCTTTCCTCTCCTTTTCCTTTTTTTTTCTGGGTTGTTTTTCGCCCTTTTTTTTTTTTTTTTTTCCTTTTCTTTCTCTCCTGCTTTGGCTGCCCCTCTGGTGGCTCTCACTTTTGTGTTTACTGAGTGCGTCCCTTTGGTCGGGGCTAAGGGGCCGGCTGCCTCGCTGCCCGCTGCTCCCGGCTGCTGCCCCACGAGCGAGCAGACAAGCAGGGCGCTCCGGCTTTTATACCTTTTATACCCTCCCAATGGGCATGCTCTCCCGGCGAGCACCAGCCCGGCCACGCAGCCAATAATGTTGCAGAGCGGTCTAACCCCCTCTCTTCCCTCCCTCCCTTCCTTTCTTCCCTCCTTCTCCCTCGTAACCCTCCGGAGTCCAGCTCGAGAGGGAAGAGGGGACAGAAAGTTTCTGCCGCACGGTTTCTTTGCGTGCTGCTACCCGGGCTGGGGGCTACCCCCTCTGCCGGCCCCGAGTGGGAGGGGGGCTACGCGCATCCGCGGCCACCCCGCAGGTGAGGGGAAGAGCTGCGGATCCGCGCCGCGAGCCCCTGCCCAAAATACCGGGGGCACCCCTTGAGCGCCTCTCGCTGCGAGGTGGCGAGCCCCGAGTCCTGGCGGGGTGGGAGAGGGGAGATCGCCCAGTCCGTACTCTCTCGGGTCCCCCTCTAGGTGCACACGGGCACAGGTGTCCGCGGCGGCCGCGGAACAGCTCGGAGGAGCTCCCCGGCAAAGGAAGGCACGGGCATTCCCCGGCCGCCGTGCCTGCCCCGCTGCGGGCAGCGAGCCCCGCCTGGGGGGCTGCGAGCCCCCGCGGCCACCCCTGCGTGTCCGTGTGGACAACATGGACGCTGCCCCTCCGCACTCGGATCTTGCACCTCGCATAGCACCTTCCCGCCGCGGTTCCCGCTAGCTGGGTCGCCTCTGCTTCCCGCCGGCTCCTGCAGGCGAGCACTGCTGCCTCTAAGCCAAAGGGACTTTTCCCAGGCTTTGCCGTGCGTGTGCAGCAGCGCGGGCAGAACGCGCTCCCGCTGCTCTGCGCTGCTGCATGGCAGGCACACCGGGCTGCAGCGGCCGGCGCTCGCCCGCTCCCGAAAACCTGCCTTCTGAGTCTGGCCCGGGGAAGGAGCCCCTCTGGCTTTCAAAGGCAGCCCCCAGGCAGCCTGCGGTGCCCGCACCCTCTCCGCTGCCCCGGAGGGTGCCCATCTGCAGGACCACGCGTGTCAGGCTGCGCCACAGGCGCGCACCCTCGTTGGAGCAGAGAGGAGCAGGGCTACCTGGGACCTGAGAGACAGATTGGCCCACCTCAGGTAGCGCTTGCCCTAGCTAGTGGTGCGAAAGGGCAAGGATGCAGCAGTCTTCACCCCATGCAATAAAAAGCCCTCATTTTTTTTGGTTTTTTTTCAAGTTTGTACTTTATTTTTCTCCCCAAGTATGGAAGGCTTGGTGCATCTCTCAGCCGGAATTGCCCTAAACGTGCCCAAGAAAACGTGGGCAGAATTATCCTTTCTTACCAGGCTTTGGGCATCCTTTCCTTTCCTCCCTAGCATCCTTCTGTTTGCTGTGCTGTCCTCTGGGATGTGCCGTTGCACATCACACCCAGCAGTCCTGGTGTCAGGGCTGTAGGCTGGAACCGAAACATCGGCACGTCTGGGAGATGCTGAGGAGGCAGTTCAGTGCACATCAGACTCAAACATAGGCATCATTTCTCAGCTCCTATACTGATATTTAATTATGTAAAGAAGTGATCTGGCCGTCAACGAGACTGAGCATCTGCTGGCATGTGCCTGGGCTCCAGATTTCTCCTTACCTTGGGCTTTTGGAATTTCTCCTTTCCTTGGGCTTTTGGACTTTCTCCTTGCCTTGGGCTTTTGGACTTTCTCCTTACCTTGGGCTTTTAGATTTTCTCCTAGATGCCCAGGACTTGCTAAGTCCGAATTGTGGGTCCTCAGCCGAGGTAGTCTTAACAAAGAGCAGGCCACCTTTCCTCCTTGTAAAAGCAAAAGCCCATCAAAGGAAAGGATCCAACCTTGGCAGGGGGGTCAGCAGGGCTGTAAGCTACTGTTAATAGCTGAAGGAGCCCAGCTCCCTTCCCCCAGCTCACCACAAGGACCTCCTGAGAGTAGACAAAAGAAAGCTTGGAGGGTTAATCTCCCCGAGAAAAACAAGTGATTTTCCAGTAAACAACTGCAATAGCAAACAATGGGGGTGAAAAATAGCGATCATAAAAAAGTCGGTTTGGAGGAAGAGGCGACCCAGTAAGAGAGGTGTCCTTTGGCTGGGGGAAAAACACGGCAGCAGTTTGATGAAGATTCAGCAGCAGCAGCAGCAGCAGCCACAGCAAAATAAACCCCACAAGTTGCCACTGGATCTACTTTTGTTTGTGCCTTTTGATCTTTTAATTGCTTCTTAGTTATTCTTCAGTGCAAATAAATAGTGCATTGTGTCGAGAAAGAGGAGGGGGGCGGGGAAGGGAAGAAAGAGACACAAAAGAAAGAGCTGTCGCCCAGAAGAGAAAAGGAACAGGTTCTTTCCCCCCACCTTTAAAGAAGTGAATATATCTGTATTAGGGGGGGAGGAAGGGGATAGGATTAGAAATCAAAGCGAAATTGGAGAGAAGCACATTAAGCCTCGGGCATCCTTACAGTAGGAAGAAAAGGGTGAGGTGGTAAAACCCTTGGGGAGTTTCTTCGGTGAGTTATGAGAGCATCCACGAGTGTAATATTGTTAAAGGTCAGCTGAAACCTAATTTAAACTAGGGATGTGTGACCTCCGCCCTTCATTTAATACAGTCATAAGGAACATTACACTGCAGATAGCTGGAACAATAGCTGCCTCCACCCCAAACTCCAGCCCTTGGCATTGCCTGCGAGGAGGGCCGGCAAGGGGGAGCAGGAGAAGGACCAGTAAGGGCAAGGACGCAGCAAACCTGAAGAGAGGGAGGCAGAAAGAGAGGGATAGGAAGGCCTGAAGAGCACAGCACTGACCACCAAGGGTCTTGCAAAATCCCAGGAGACATTTTGGTTTGAAAATTGATGGGGCTGCAGCAAAGCATCACCTGAAAACGTTGAAAATACAGTAAAAATAAACCACTGCCTCTTGCTTTTTTCTGACTCTGTGGTTGTCGGTGCAGCTCAGGAGAGAAATTGCAGTTGCAAGTTCCCACTAAATTTGCAAGGAGCGAGAACAGTGTTCACAAAGCAAAGATAACCAAAGTAAGCTGAAACTAAGTGAAGCTAAAGTGGGAGCTGAAATAAAAGCAATATCGGAAAGGTGCCCTGGAATGACCAGGGGATGTCAGGGACTCAGAGGAAAAGCCTCTGCTGCTGCAGCGGCTTGGAAGCGTTGGGGCAGACTGCAAAGCCTCTTGGCGGTACTGCCCATCTGAGCTGATCAAAGCATCTCGTGGGTGGCCACCAACACGTGGCGTTGGGCCAGAAAGCTTTCCAGGGAAAGAGGGAAGAACCAGAAAGTTTGGGCCAGCCTGAACCTTGCAGAGAGGGTTGTGAGCTTCAGCAAAGCAGAGGAATGCAAATAACTGCAGAAATGCAGTGGTCCTGGGCCAGGATGGATGTTAGAGATGCTGCTAGGGAGATGAGCCAAGCAGATACCTTCAGGGAAGGGAAAATTTACATTACTTTTCCCTTCCTCTCCCACCTGGAATCCAGAGAGAGAAGAGTTTACTTAATCCCAGCCCAAACAAGACAGCCTGTGATGCTAATTTGGTTTATTTCACAGTTACAGCCCAAATTACAAGGTGGGCAGAGTGGCAATTTGTGGTGCATGGTTCAGGTGCTCTGCCTGCAGCACTACAAAGGTACCCCAGTTTGTATTCTTATAGGTCCCCCTAAATTCTCCTATGTCAGGAGTGAGGACGGCCAGGAGAAACCAGACTGCTTTACTGACATGCCCCTCAGATCTGGATTGATATATCCCAGATGAGCCAAAAGGAAGGTGAGGGTGGGCTGTGGGTCACTGAGGACTAGAAGAAGTCATCCCTAGTGAGACTGGAGAGGGATTAGCCAGATGCAATGATAATGCAGCTGTTTAATGGCTGAGGAATAGCCGTACTTGGCCCAGAACATCTTTCAGTGGCTTTAAGAAAGTGATACCTTTTGCTTTGTACCCAGGAACCTGACAATAACAGCGTGTCCTTGCATGCTGAGATATATTGATCCTGGGGCACACTAAACTGTTGGAATGGGAAAGATTCACTGGCAAACGGGGATGTGATATATGAAAGGTCCCTGCAAAAAAATTGAAGTCAAAGAACTAAGAGTAAGAGAAATAATTCACCTGGGGCCCCTGGTCAACAAGGAACGAACAAAAGCAGAAGCTAGGCAGGTCTGTTTTAGGACTCCTGGCACCCCTGGGTAGCAAGAATATTTTGAGGCCATGCTCCCAGCCCAGAGGTTTTCTGCTGCAGGATTGTTTTATAGGCAGTGAAAAAGCCAGCTGTCCTTAGGCATCAGCAGGGCACTTTTTTTGGCATGTTCAGAGAGGAAGAGAGACTCTTATGTCAACTCCTGCCCAGATCTACCGATGCCTTGGAGCACTGAGGTGGTCAGGAGAGATGTTGGCATTTGCTTCCTAAGGACTTGGAAGTTGCTGAGAAAAGCAAAAATGAAGTTATTCCACCGTAAGTTATTTCACCGTGCCAGAGGAATTTGTGACAGTGGTAAAAGGCACTGTCAGTGAAAACAGGGTAGTGTTTTCACCCCCGTTTATATGGAGGACAAACTATGCATTTTTTTTTATGGGCTGGACAGACTTGATATTCCTGTAATGTCTTTTGAAATTCAATGTCCCCAGTGACTAGAGAAAAGCTCCAGTGTGAGCAGCCTCACATGGCTCAAGAGGCTGTGGGAAGGAGCATGTGGGGTAGAGAGATGTCCCTGTAGCCAAGTGGGAGGGAGGAATTGAAAAAAGCACAAATGATGTTCAGCGAGTGAAGCTCTGTGGGTCTTTTGATGGGATGCTGTCTGCAGCATGGCCCAAAAGAAGGAGGACAATGGGTCCCAGGGTCAGATGATCCCAGAAAAGGAGAAGTGTCTCTTTTCTCCTCATCATCTGTGGAACAGCAAACATCTCTTGGTTATTCTTGGTTGCCAAGGAGGACTACAGCTCAGCTAACAGCTTCCTGAAAGGAATTTCCAGGAAGGGTAGAATAGGGTAAAAAAGGAGAAATGCCTGCCCTCTCCACAGCTTCTTTTCATTGCAGAGGGAGCCCAGAAGGCTCCAAGTTTTGTCTGATTATTTGTGTCAAAAATGTGCAACAAACAGTAGCAGAGAAGTAAGATGTGTCTGTGCCTATATTAACAGCTAAGCACATCACCATTTCCTGTTTTTCTTTTATTTTTAAGCATTGCCATCAAAATACACATTGGAATGTCATGGGGAAGAAATGGTCCAAGATTGTTTAATGACCAATAAAAGCTCCAGCAGGTACAATTAGTTCTTCCAAGCACCAGGGGATAAAGTTGGCTCTTTACAGCATTGTACAAATATGGGTCTGTCTACAGGGCAAGTTCAGAGTCAAAACATCCTGCAAATGAAACATGTTACAGGACACAGCAGGAAACCCTTTGGACTAGGAGTTCTTTGGGGTGAAGACTGTGACCATAGCTATGTCCCTGCACGGATGGCCCGATGGAAATGTTCTGGGAAGGCAGCACTAGTAGGAGGCATCCCTGTGTTTCTCAGGGAGGAGCTGAGCAGTGGGAAGGTGGTGTACAGGGATGCCACTTGTCTCTGAGAAGGAGCACACCATGTCCTCTCATGGTGTCTGTGTCTCATCTTCCAGCAAGGCACCCTCATACACACCACTTTGCTCTGTTTGCACTTGGAAAACTCAGGGATCACCCTTAGAAATGTTTTATCCTTCTCACAGGAGTGTCAGGATGAACTGATCAGTCTGGCTGCATACTGCTGGATTCATAAGAGAAAACAAGTGAGCTTTTAGTAAAGTCTTTCCCAAAAAATGAAACACAGCAGCTGTTTCTGAGATCCTCTCCAGCAGCTCCAACAGAACAGCCATCACTGGGTGGCCAGTGGGTGCCAGTGATGGGCTATGCCAGGGGTGATTGCCAGTATTCCCTTGGTGCAGCTTCTTGAAGACCTTTCCCTTGGCCTCATTGTGCAATCAGCTCAGAAAATCTGCCCAGGTGAAGAGGGTGGGATTTGCAACCCTCTGCCCCTATGGATGCAGCTCATGCATTCCAGATGTGCCCTTGGGAGGTGCATGGTTTGAGCACCCTTTCAATACTCTGCAAAAAATCAGACACAAGAGCCAGCTGCAAATATCACCATGGGATGGGTTATTTTTCCAAGTGCCCAAGGGACCTGATGGCAGTGAGCATGGAGGGTGACACATTTTAGACAATGTACATGGGGCCCTTATTTGCCATAGAGAGGTGGAGTGGTGCAGATATGTCTCTGTTGTGTAATTAATGGCTTTGAAAAAAAAAACCCGAGCCTGTTGGCTAAGCCCAAATACCTCTGAGGGGTTCTGGAATCCCAGCTATGTATCTTTCAGGCATTTCTTCCCTTTTTTTTTTTTTTTTTTTCCTTTCTTTTTGTATTGCTGCTGCGCTTCAATGCTGGTCTTCATTTGCAGCTCTCATTGTCTTCGGTGGGAGGGTTGGGTGGCAGCATCTCCTCCAGACCAGGGCTTCACAACTTATCAGGGATCACTTCTTCAGGCCAGGGCTCTTTGGGCAGGATAAATGTGCTGCCAGGCTTTGCAACTGATACCCTCATGTCTGAGCTGAGCAGTGAAGACCCCAAAGTAGGATGTGGGGCTGGGGTCCCATGGGCAGGTGGCTGTGGGCATGGGGACAAGGAGCAGCATGGGGCTCATACAGAGCCTTCCTCTGCCACTGCATCCACACATCACCTTGGGCAAGCCACTTAATTTCTCTCTGATTTTCATCCCCCATGCACCAGTTCATGACAGGGATAAGTCTGTCCCCTGTTGCCTCGTTGCCTTTGAGGCTGGGACTTCTAGCACCTCCAGCTGGCAGGGGCTGTATGGGAGTTTGCAATAACTTACACCCTCACCTCATTCCCAATGTATGTGACACAGGGACAACCTGTGCCCACCCATGCTGCCAGCATCCCCTGCAGACCACACTGCCCTTGCCCTGGGTGATGGATGCCCAAATGGGGAGGGAGGAGGCGTGGGCAATTTGTTTTCTTGCTTAAACAGAACTCCCTCTCACAACCATAGTGAAGGAGGGGAGGCAACAGCTCTTGGCAAAGCAGCTCACACTAAGTGCACTTCACTAGAAATGTTTATGTTCTGCTGCTGAAAAATTCACTGAGCGTGGCAATAGTGGCATGGTGCTAGCAGAGCCAAGTTGGGTATTGTGCCCTTAGCCAGGTCCCAGCCAGGGTGGGCCTGGGGATGTCACCAGCTCATAGCTATTTCACCTTCAAGGACAGGTGTATAGCTGGGGTTGGCATCTCTGAGCTGTGTCACAGGGCAAGTAGGTATATCACAATCCTGTGTGATTGGGGAGGAGGGCTTTTTATGGTGCCAGCTGTGTTGCAGAAAGGCTCTGGTGAGAGAAGCAAGGATTTTCCCCAGATCCCAGCCCTTCTGGAGCAGGAGACCTCACACAGGGTAGAACCCTTGAGACTGCACAGCTAATTACTAATTGCTTGGAAGGTAACCCTCCCCAAAACCCCATGCATATAAGCTTTTCAAAACAGCAGGTGGTATGCTTGCGTAGCACGTGCAGGCGTGTGTGTGTGTGTATGTGTGTGTGTCCAAATGTATTTTTGGGCTGAGGGAGAAGTGAGTGCTTGTCTGAGTAGGTAGAGCCAAATGGCAGGTGATTCAGATGCTACCCCCTATTTCCAGCACCACACCAGTGGTGTCACTTGAGTCCCCGTGTCCTCATCGGCCAGAGACAGCAGGCTCCAGAGAGGCTCTCTGTGAAGTCAGCATGCAAAGGGTTAACTGAATTCCCAAGGCAGGTGGGAGCTCAAGTCAGACTGGGTGATATCGCAGACATGTTATTTGAAAAGCTAAGAAATTGTGGAATTCCTCACCTAATCCAACTTCCCCACAGTTTAAAGAAAACTGCAGTAAAAGATATCACCACAGCCAGGGGAGACCCCCCACGAACGTTTCCCTGCATAATCCACGTGTGGATATCAGCTCTGTCAGCCACCTCCTGTGGCACTGGGATGCTAACCTCGGTGGTGTGTTCCTGGAGGAGCTCATGGGATGCACACCCCCGGTGCCTTGACCTGGATGACCCAGAGGTGACTCCCTGCCTGCCTGTGACACTGCTTGTGTGCAAGGCCCTCCCTAACCCTGTGACAGCCCCTCTGCCTCTATCTGAGCCGATTGCAAGGATGTGCTGCTGAGGCAGTGGTAGCAGAGAGTAATTAAAACACCTGCATGAGCAAATGTTCAATGAGACAACACAAAACGTATTGGAAATAATGATTTTGACTTCAGCTGGTCCCAGTTCAGGGGACCCCTAATTATGAGAGGTGGCTGTAGTGAGCCGTTGTAGCTATGCAAATACCTGGACAAATCTAATGGTCAGCAACTGTAATGACAACAATGGAAATCAAGTCCCTATTCCAAATCTGCCCACCTCTCCTCCCTTCATTTCTCCAGGTGGGTCTCTTGCTGAGCCGTCTCAGTCTGGTAGGTAGACCTTCATGCCGAAGAAATTTTTGTTTTGCCTGAAAGTAAGTTGCAGAGATTTTTGTTTAGATTTTTTTTTGCATTAAAGGCAACCATTTCAAATATGTAGAGATCACACGGGTGTTTTTTAGTCAAAACAAGCACAGTAACCACAAGGTGCCAGACTGGAACAATCTCTTCTCCACTAACCTAATCCAAAGCGGAAAAAAAAAAAAAATGTTTTCCAGAGATAGAATGAATTCCTTTGTCTCTACATGTGATACAAGGAGAGAGAAAAATCCTGCAATGGATAGCAAGCATCCCCTTTCCTTTTAGAGGAAAGTTGCTCTCCCTCCAAGAAACCTCAGAGTCCGAGGTTGGGAATCGTTTCAGGCCAGACCTGCTGGGTCCCACTCGGCACTCCTGTCACTGGAGATGATGAGCACCTGCAACTGCTGATTCCTACGAGCTGCTTTGGTATCCCTTTCTGGGGGAACCTCACTGTTTCCAGTGAGTCAGCCCAGGGGCTTTGGGCTCATTTGGGCAGGCTGAGTGCTACCCTCGTTCACTAATTAACTTACATCACCGTCATCTCATATTTGTCTGAGTCACTGAGGTGTTTCAACAACTCCCGTGCCAATCCATTGAGACCCCACTCATGGAGGGCAGCAGGTCCTGCCTGCCCTGAGCCAGAACTGTGTTGGGGAGGGCAATACCTCTGGGGAAACCTCACTGATCCCCTGACATGCAGCAGTGCAGTTGGGGTGCAAACCCACTCTGGTGGCTGATGCTTCGTGGTCCCTTTCTCCCACCCACGGCCACCCTTGCCGTTCCCAGAGACCCACATGAGAGCAGTAATAACACTGCAGGGGCACACAAAGTAAAAGATGACTCACTGCTAAGCCTTTGCTCCCACCTTCAGGAGGCAACCAGATATGGAGTAATCTCCTAGGGAAGGGGGGTGGAACTTCAGTCAGACTGATTTTTTTTTTTCCCCTGAAAACCTTTCATTTAGTCTAAACAACCAGCTCAGGATGTTGGAACTTGGCTTTTAAATTAAGCATGCTTTTCTGGGCATGATTCTGCCAGGATAGCAATGGCTGCAGACAGGTTCTGGTCATCAGAGTGGAAACAGCCCCAGATCCCTGCAATAAAATGGAAAACAGCCCTTGAGCTTCAGTAACTTTGAAGGATTTGCCCTGGTTGATGGGTAACTCATGGGGGGTGAGATCCAGGGAATGGTGATAGTTTGCCAGTGGGCTACGTGACCTGCACAAGGCCACTGAGAAAGCTGGGGCTGAGGAAGCCACTTCCACCATGCTTGGAGGGTTTTGGTGGTGGTTCCCATCTCCTAGGCTGCTATTATCCCTGCCACGACCACATGGCCTCTGTTTACCAACATGCCAGCCTCTATGTGCTACCTCTCACTCCCCACTGGTTTCCAGCACCAGGATTGATCCTGTGCTGCTTTTGCAACACCATCTGATGGGGGCAAGAATCTCCTGAGGTCTTAAGCCCAGACGGTGGATGGAACTCCCTTGCAGACAGCAGCATCTCTGCATCCCAAATCCAGTTGCTCCAGGCACAGAATTAGCTGTGAGTGGGAGGTACAGGAGGCTGCAAGAGCCACTCAAACCAAACACAATGAGCCACTTCACTTGGTTCACCTGGCTGTGGTCTACCTGGCTCCAGTGTTCAACATCTGCCTGAGAAGACACTGCTGACACACATTTTACCCAAACAGCATCTGCTTTACCACCTGCCTCTTCTCTGGTGTGGCCACAGCAGAGGCTGTGGGGAGCCAGCCTCTCAGACACAGCCTTTTTTTCATAATACAGGCTGCTCCAGGGGCTCTCTGACAGACAGCCCTCTCCCCCATAGGCAGCTCCTGAGCTCTGCCATCCTGCTGCTGTTTGTGACTTTGTCAGGGAGGTAAAGCAAAGTGCGCAAGCCAGGGTCCTGGATGGAGTGGGGAAGAACAGCCTTGCTACAAATCTGGGGGACCTGCAGCCCTGACAAGAGGCTTCTGTCAGGAAAGTCCTGGTGTGTTGAACCTCACTGTGCCCCAGTGAGTGCCCCAAGCTGTGCCCACATCTCTGCTGGACTGCCCAGAGGGTGAGCTCTTTGGCATTCAGATATAGTTTAATAAAATGATTTGCAGAATGGGTTGCAGGGGCAGAGTGTGGCAGTCAAGGGGAAAGGCATCACACCAGAGCTCCCACCACCCTGCAGGATGGAGTTTTCTCCTGCTTCTGCACGAGCCATCAGATGTTGTCAAAAAGGGGGTTTGCAGTAGCACATGTGGAGGATATTACTGACTAATACTGATTTTGGAGGGCTGCTTATATCTAAAATGGATTTGCTGACAGCTTGGTTGTTCTTGCTGATTTTAAGTTAATCATAATAAAAGTTCAAATGAATCTCTGCTTGAGCCATTTTGCATTGCCTTTTTTTCCCTATTCCTTCATTGAACCTATCAGAGGACTGGCCCTTCCACCTTCATGACGGCTTCCCAGCCCTGGTTTGCTGTGAATGAGACAGGCTCAGCTTTTGAAGGAGTCATCCACATCACAAGCAAGTGCTGTCTTTTCTCCCAGATTTATTTTGAGTAACTATAAGCTGGAAATACCAGTCTGTCTTGGGTCAAGGCATTTCTGCCTAAAAGCTGGGGCCAACTCACAGCACATGACAAAGTTGGTGGGACAGACAGTGTCTTCTGTTGCAGAGTTGCATGAGATTTCTCCTGACCAGGGAGGAAAATTGAATTGGAAAGCAACTGCAGGTAGGGAGGAACATTTCCTTCCTATGCATTTATTCTCCTTGTTTGATCCTGGCTTTGAGAAGGAAAGACTAAGATCAAGAGGCTGCCTGGGCTGGTGGCAGGGTTGACTGCCACATCTCAGCTGTAATGGGGTATGGCTGAGGAGTTTCAAGCACATACCTTCTCTGGCCTTGGCTCTGTTCCACTGAATATGTGTCATCTTCCATTGATTCAAACCCTACAAATCTTTTTTGTTGACAGCTGGGCTATCCCTCTGAGTAGCTGCCTCTTACCCACCAAACACCTCTCCAGTCCAGATGGGCTTAACTTCACCTTCTAGATATTAAATCTCAGAAGGCATTTGGCTACTGTGCACCATCAGGACCCTTCTCAGAACCACCATCTTGGTTGCCACCAGGTCTCTCTAAACTTTTGATTTTTTCAGATATATAGAGCAAGCTTCCTTGCTCTCCAGGTTTCAGGCAGGTCAGGTCATTCCTGCTGGTCTTTTCTGCTTCTTCCCCCAGCCCCCAGCTCCCTTTCATCCCTGATGTGTTTAGTGATGAAAATGTGTTCCATTGTCTTGTATCAGGCTTGCAATAGGGTTTGCATGCAGTGTTAATTAGCCCGCCGTGGTGCTCACCATGCACAACACCTTCCTAACACTCAGTGCTAGGCTTTCCCCTCTTAAACCTCACCCTGCAAGTGATTTAATGGCATTTATCTCCTCCACATCAGAATCCTCTCATGGGCTTGTCCTAACACAATCCAGAGACACCTGACTTTGTTACATTACTTTTAGTTCTTGATCGGCTTAGAGACGAGTTGCAAAATTGCCCATTGGTGCTCCAAACGCCTTAATTTAAAAATCTGGGGAATCCACACGGTTAGGAAAGGACCAGGCATGCGCCTTTGATGGTGTGCATTTAGGAAACTAATTGCATTTCTAATATTGTGTGTGAGTGGAGAGCCCCTGCCATGACTGAGGCATCTCATGGAGAATAATTTGGACCCTTTCTCTAACATAAGAGACTATTACAGATATTGCCAGATGTTAAGTCTTTAATTCACTAAAGTAATACAAATTGCTCTGTTTGGCCTAAAACAAAATTAAGGTCTGTTCGTTTGTTGGGCAGAGCCAAGCCTAAGCTTCTCATAACTCCCAGCCCACAGACTGCCTCCTGATTCCAGCACCTATGTGCAGGAGGCACAAAGGACAATTGCTTTGGAAATAAAATGCTATAGGAGTGATTCCTTACTAATTGAGATGCAGCAATGACTTCATTTGGAAAGCACAAAGCCCAAAGTTAAGAGTCTAAAGCCAGAACTGAATGAATGGGGAGATTAAATTTGGCAATTTAGAACAGGCTCAAGTCTAAATTGAGCAAAATTCCTTAAGTCTAAGAGGCTCAAGCGTGTCTCTCACCGTGGATCCTCATCTCTGGCTCATCCAGTACCCGAGGTTTCCAGGAGGGCTCATGGCAGATCCATTTCCCCATCGTCTAACAGCTGAGCATCACCAGGCTGGCAGCTGAGCAAGGGAGAACCTTTGTTTCAGCACCCCCTCACTCCCGCCCTGGCTTTAGTTCATTTTCTCGGCACTTCCCAAGCTGTCCCTGCGTGTCCTGAAGCTCTGAGCACTCCCTCTGCTGGCTGTAGCATCATTTCATAACCCTCATTAGGGCCTCATCCCCCGTGAGGAGGTGCTGGCTGTCCCCAGTAGCAGAACGGCTGCTCAAAGTTGTGTCAGGCCAAGGATGAGGACCATGATCCCATAAAATGTGATGTGTGGGAGTGAGGGTTTGAGTACCAGCCCTGTGGCAAAGCTGGGTGGGGAGATGTACCAGTTTGAAACTTTAATGTTTCCATTCAGGACATATATCTGTACTCTGGCAGCCCTTCAGTGCCAGGGCGAGCCACAAGAGCCCTGGGTGTTGTAGCACAGCTCAAGTTCTTTGCAGCTGGAGGTTACTGCAGACTTAAACCTTGCTCTGCTCAAAAAGGGGATTTGTGACTTGACAACATAGGCCCATGCAACCCAAAAGGGGTCATAGGTTCCTGCTACAACAGAGGAAGTGTTGGGTAGAGTGCACAGAAATGAGATGGACTGCAGGGTGACAATGAACTGGTGCTGAGGGTGCCCTGCTCTGTGAGAGCCAGGCTGGCAGTCCCAGCTCCAAGGAGGTTCAGAAAGGCAACCAAAATCTTCCCTGAATGAATACCACCTTTAAACAAAGAGAAGAGCAAGAGCAGCATCGACAGCCCAACCCATCCTCACTGCAGGTCTCTGGCCATGCCAGGAGCAGGCAGATTGTTTTCATTGCTCCAGCCATCTCCTCTGCTGGCCCCGTGGCCTTGGGGCAAAGCCTTACTCCAGCATGACATCTCCAGGGAGTTTTTCTCCAACATGATCTGTATTTATCAGTTTTTCTCCCCTATTTTTGGGGGTCCCTGGTGGCCGTGCCACCCTGCCCTGCCCTAGACGGTGCTTCCAGGCAGGGGTGCGGGATCCAGCTGTGGGCTGACCTGCACTCCATCCCCTGGCAGCAGCTGGGACTGCAGCAGAAGGGAAAGCCGTCACAGGAATCTGCCTTTAACAGATTCTCAACATTTTTGTGTTGCCTTATTTCGGTGACAGAGCCACGGATAATTGCTTTGCTCTGAACAGATAAATGAAACCTCAGGATTTTTCCAGGTTGTGAGGACTGTGAAGCCCAACAGGAGAGGATGAATTCTTCAGGAAAGACTCCAGAAACTAAAGAGAAATTAGGATGTTGAAGTCTTTTTGGACTTCATTTTTGGACTTTTTGGAGATGAAGAAGGCAGTGATGTGAGGTTAGCAAGGTAAAAGGCAACTGGCTTGGAAGTTGCTCCCAGTCCTGTGTTCTTAAATGGGATGCACAGAGAAACAGGGCAGTAAAAGCAACAGCTCCACAGGGTGAGGAAGGGCAAGCAACTTGAGAATGATATCCAGGCTCTGTAGTCACAACCATAAAGGAAAAATGGGCATGATGTCAGCGCTCAGTGCTGCTCACTGTTCTGGGGTGAGGTCAGGGATCTTGCAGGGCAAAGGAGCTGTTGCTGGAGGAGTGCTTAACAAGAGGGACTTCAGCCTTTGGTGGTCCTCCCACAGGCTTAAGGCATAAGCCAAGCTGAGCCAGATGACCACTCTGCACCCTGGATGCAGGGGCTGGAGGGTGACCTCGTCCTCTCCCTGTCGCAACTTCCAGAGCTGAGAGAAGCACCCATGACTTGGTGAGCCTAAACACCATGGGAGCACAGGTTTGCACATTGAACACCTGCCTCAGAACATCTGCACCAGAGCTAGAACTGAAAAATAACCTGTCCACATTCCATCAGAATTTCATGGGGGCAGGTTTTTTCCTTATTTGGGGTTGAAATCCATTATTTTGGGACAAGGTGCCAGCTTTTGGAAAAATGTGGCCAGGTTTAGGCTGCAGACATACAGCCTGAAAAAAACAATTTCAGAAGCAGGAGAGGAACAGGCAGTGGTGTGCAAGCTGGGTGTGCTTTGACTGGGTCTTGGTATTTTTTACTTGGTGATTTTTCTTGCCACTGAAATCAGTAGAAGCCCAGGGACCAAGACACCATTTATTTGGGATAAGTTTTAAAATCTCCCGAATCACATAGGAAAAGCTTGAAACTGGGGTGTGCAAGATCTGCTGGCAAGCAAGTCTACAGAGCCAGGATCCTGCTGGGTCCCAGTCTCCAAAGTGGAGGAGGTTTCTGATAAGGGGAAAAAAGAGTAGAATTTTTTCCATTGAAACTTCCACAGAATGGTTTATCGTCAGTGTAGGGTGGGTGGTGTAATTTATATTTGATTTTCCGTTTTCTGATTAGAAAAGAGGAAGTTGCATTATTTTCTGACAAAAAGTTACATTTCAGAAGTTGGCAGTTATGTAAAACACCCCCACTGCCAAAATCCAGCATTACAAAGCCCAAATGAAAACAACGTGGAAATCAAAAGCCAAATTTATTTCTGTAATCCATTTTCTTCCAAAATCTGAAAACATTTGTGGGAAATTTTAGTGTAAGCAACCACATGCATTCTGGAAATCCTGGCAATCCTGGCATGTACCAGGCATGAAAAAATAAATAAGTAAAGTGGTATTTTAGCTGTCTTTTTTAGCAACAGAAAGGAGGTTGGAGGAGTTCAGGAGATTTGTCCACCTTTTCTTGACAGTCCTGAAGACGACTGGGAATGGAGGAAAGGATTGAACGATGGAGGGAAATGATTGAGGCTTGGATCATTTCCTTGTGTGCTCCTACGGGCTTGCTTTGCTTCCCGTTATTGTCCTAGATCTGCTCCTGCCTACTCTGCCCAACAGGACTGGGGGGCATGTGAGAGCCAGCATGGCACTAGGCTTGGAAAAAAACCAGCCTCCTTCCTCCCCACAGCATGCAGGAATAATTCAGCCAGAGACAATGCGCTAGCAGTGACTTTCCAGATCAATTTATAGCCTGACCTAAAGTTTTCTTCCTGGCCAGAGTGAAAGGAGAAGGAAGGACTATTTTTTGTTTAAGATAGGTGTCTTTGGTGAGATTGGTCTAAATCAGAGTGAATTTGATGTCTTAACATTGAATCTGCTTGGTGCATGCTTTCCAGCTCAAGTCTTTGCTGCAAGCCTGTTATTAGGGATCCCTCGGCAGATAAGGAGAGAGGCTGTAAGCAGGTTTAAAATTTCCTAAAATGCTGATAAGATGGTTAAGAAGAAATAAATCCCAGAGTATAGCCTGACTATTTCTTAAAGTGAATCTCTTAAATTCCCAGAGTAACAGAGAGCTCTCTATCTGTGGCTTCCCGGAAAGGAAATAATACAGTTGGATTAGCTCCGGGAAAGTGGCAGCTTTCCCTTCCTCTTCAGATAAGCTGGAGCAGCAGAGCCCATCCAGCAACCTAGGGGACATGATCTGCCACCCAACCACCAGGGACCCCAATGGCCAGTGCCCTGCAGAGGTTCCCTTCCATTCCCATCTCTGTGCACATCATTCCCCTTTCCTCAAAACCATAGCACTGCCCTTTTGGATGAGGGTTTGTGCACGTGGCAGACAGGGGCAACTTGGTCCTTTCTTTTCTAGGCAGTGTTAACAACTCAGCAGCCCAAAGAATTTTCCTTGCAATACCCTCTGTGGCTCAGCTTTCTATTCTCTATTCAAGAAGCATGAATGAACCAAAGCCTTTATTTGCATTCTCTTCAAATTGCCCTCCACCACGAGCATGAGACCTTTGGAAGTTTGTTGTAAGAGTAGCAGAGCCAAGATATTTTAGTCAGGCATGATGCCCCACCGCTACTGCAAAAAATCACTTCAGAGCAACTGCTGAGTCAGAATAAAGAGAACTGGATGCATTTGCTTCCCAAAGATCACAATGCAAAGCCTGGCAAGACGAGAAGCAAGGAGGGAGGTCAGTGGATGCGGCATTCCCTGTCCTTGAGTCATTTCTCCTGCAGGAATTCATAAAATCTGGCATCTCCCAAGCACATCTGAGGACAGGGAATGGCTGGGCAAGGGCACAAGGACTTGAGGGAGGCTTTATAAAGAAATTCCATGCTGGACCACCATTAAAGATGTGGGGAAGGACCTTAAGGACACCCGCTCCTGGGTTTGGCTGGGATAGGGGGCTAAAGCTGCCTGCCCTGCCACAACACAGGGTCAGCAAGGCAGCAGCATCACGTTTGCAAGCCAGGGACCCATGTGCTCCAGTGTGGAAAATGCATAGGGTTGCCTTCAGGCTTTCTTCCCTGGATTTCCAGAAAAAGTGGAAAAAGGACCTTTGTTCTCCTTTGGCCTTCACCTTACTGCAGCTTTTAAAATGCGAAGAGCTGGCCCTTTATGTTATTTTTCAGTTCTGGAAAGTAAAAGTGTAGAACTTTTTCTCTTTTTCTAAGGCTTTCTACAGTTTTAAAATTGATTCATTATTTTCTCTTGCGCCTCCTGGAGAACAGTGTAGTTCACCATAGGCCACTCATCTCCAGGACAGCTCTTGCACTGGGGAGGAAGGAAGCAACCTGCATGTGCTTTGCAGAGAGCTCAGACAGCTTGGGTCCCTAAAATGGACATGGGGATATATGTTCCTCCCTGGTCTGGGTGGTCACCTTCTGGAATCTCTCAGCAGAAGCAGAAGCATCCACCCTTGGGTAGCCCAGAGCATGGTGGTTGGCTTGTGGTCTTGGGCAATTGGATGCAGAAGATGAAGAGCAGGCACCTGAACCTTCTATGTCCCTTCATTCTTTCAAATCCTGCCTTGCTAAAACCAGTCTGGTCCTGCGGGGTGTGCTGGTCTTGATGAATCAACATTTTCCAGCAGAAAAAGTGGCATTTGCAATTTCCCAACAAGTCCTAATTGAGAGCATTCAGAAAAAGCAAACAAACAAAGGATCAGCCCAAACAATGGCAGAGGGCAGGAAATGAGCTGGGCATCTCTGAAGAGCTGTCCTTACTCGAGCAGAGCATTGCTGACAGGGCAGGAATGCCAGCAGATAAATAGGGCTGTGCCAGATGGAGGAACCATCATGGCTGAACGTCCTTTCCTTCAAGAACATCAAGCAGACCTGAACATCACATCTTCCTTTTGGATTAGGGTGGTATCTCCTGGACAGATGGGATTGCTGGTGCTTGGCTGCATGCCTGAATATGTTGGTGACCTTACAATGAGCAATAACTCTGGTTTTTTTTGCTTTTTTGTGGTTTTTTTTTGTTTGTTTTTTTGTTTTTTTGTTTTTTTTTGTTTTTTGGTGGGGGGTTTTTTTGTGTGTTTTTTTTTTTTTTTTTTTGTTTTGTTTTTTTTTTTTTTTTTTCTTTTTTTTTTTGGTTTTTTTTTTCCTTTTTTTAGTAACACTTGTGATTTCATGGTTCACCAGGGCAGGTAAGAGAATTGCTTCTAGGGAGTCCCCCTCTAGAAACCACTGGAGCTATACACTGTGAGGTTTGGTGGGAGCCAAGTAGCTTAGGAACAGAATATATATTACTGTGCTTTCATAACCGCATGGTTTTGGCCTGAAGCTGCTTGTCACAGTTGAAAGCTCTGCTGCTGGGAATATTCCGTGGGGCCCAGTAGAAAGGGTGACGGAGAGGGATGGAAAAGTGGTCAGGGGGAGCAGGACTGGCTGAGTAGCACTGCAGCACTGGTGTGGCACCTGCAGGAGGAGGCCCCTGTCTCAGGCTTTTGGCTGCATCAAGGGAATTTGTATGGAAGGTCACCACAGGGAATCATGAGTGCTTTCTGGTTTCATTTTTTATGTCTGTATCTTCTTTTCAGCAGCTCCTCCAGCTGCTCTTCCAGCCTTTCAGTTTGTAGTGGTTTGGCCAGTTTTGTGCTTGTGATAGGATCGGGCGTAATGCATCCTGGCAGGGATGAGATGGCAGCTTCCATCTGTGCAGCTCCATTGGAGGCAGTCGGAACTGGTTTGGGAAATGAGGCTGTTAAAACCACAGGCTCCTCTCAGACCAACTTTCAAAATCTGTCACCAGCAAAATGCAGCCCTGGCTGCTGCTGTCACCTCTGCCAGGCTGAGCCCATGCCACAGAGCCCCTCTGCATGGCTTTCAGGAGACTACCACGGAGCCCCTCGGCAGAGGCAACGCAGCCCTTCCCCACACTCTGGGACACTCTGGCCAGCTGGCACTGCTGGGCACATTTTCCTCACAGAAAGGGGTAATTTTGGGACCTCTTACTTGAAGGAGGCTTGCAGCACCAGGAGCAAGGATACTGCCCAGCATGTGGCCAATAGATCCAAAGCTCTTTCTGGATTAAATCCACTTTCAGCACATGGCTTGTCATATCCTTGTGAACAAGCAGCACACCCCACAGCAGGGACTCTCCCTGGGCCTCCCATGAGCAGAAATAGGAACTAGACATACTTTCTGAACTGGCCATGGTGGTCATCATGGTTTTTCTGAGTACAATGAATAGGTGACATAATCCTTTGCTTAATCTTTACTGTTTCCATTATGTAGCTGAGGAAGTTTGGTCTCCAGCTGCCTGGCTATATTTGGGCTGTGAACTGCAGGACATTGTTACAGATGTAATGTTTCCCTAGCAAGAGAAGTCTTGTTCAAACCTCTGTGCCTTCTCCTTCTCATTCTTCAAGCACTGGAGGTGTGCATGCTCCATATACCTGCTTCAAAGCCATGTAATGCCCCTCCCCTCCCTCCCTCGCTCCCATGGAGGTCATTTGTGTGGCAGGAGGATAATCTGAAGTGATGGCTGAAAACTGCCTTACTCAAACATGGACACTGACACCCTAAAGCAGATAAAAAGATGTGGACACATGAAGCAGCACAGTCCTTCCAATAAATCCAACAACATTTATTCAATTGCCTTGAAGGTGCAGTAGCATAAGTGCAAGTTTCTGCCTGCAGCCCATGAGCTCCCCAGCGCCAGCCCTGCTGCTAATTGCAGTAGTTTTCCAGCTGGTAGAGGGAGCAGGTGTTGTGACAGCATTGCTCAACGATGCCTCGCTTCACTTTCTCAAACTCCTGCTGCTGGAAGGGCAGCTCTCCCAGCTCACCATGCAAGGGACCACTCACTGCCAGGGAAGAAGAAGAGAAGTTGTGCGACATCACACAGCGTCAGCCCTGGCTCTTGAGCCCTGGAGACACCCCCTTAGCAGGCACCAGATCTCTAATCCAGAGTTGGCTGGAAAATGGGAAGTTGCACAGGTTTTCCCAGGTTGATGCTGCTTGTAGCACCTTCAGGCTCCCTGCTCCCTGCTCCCTCTCCCAAAATAATCCTGTGGTGTTCAGAAGATGCCAAGCTGAGTGGCTATTGGCAGTGCGAGGGATAAAGGGATACAGGGGCTTAACTGGGGAAGCTGTGTGGAGAAGAAGAGAAATCCTGCACCCTTCCTGGGGTGAGCAACTAGTAAGTGAGATGAAAAAATGGGATTGTCTGCTCTATAGGGAAGAGTTTGGGACTGCAGAGCCCTTTAGGCAGTTACCCACTCTTCTGGGAGCCTGGGCAGACAACTGTGATGTTAAAGGGATTGCAAGGACAGTCCAGTTCTGAGGCTGGGTGCATTTCCCAGCTGTTCCTGAGCAGCCTGATTCAATTGGCTGCCTGGATATAGCCCCAAGCTGTCAGCAAAAGCATTTGTGTGTGTCTGTGTTCACAGCTGGGGGCAAGTTTTTAGAAGCAATGATAAATTAGGGTATTTGGACACAGATAACACTCAACGGAATGTCTTATTTGCTGGTGAGAACTTGAAAACTTGTGCACAGATCTGTTCAGGTTTTAGTTGCTCAGTGAAAATATGGAAAATGGCAAATAAATGAGTTTTTTCCTGCAGGAAGATAAAAGCCCTTAACAACAAAGAGAAAATGCCTGGAAAGTGAGAATGAGATGTGGTTTCTAGGGCAATACAAGTACAGTACAAGATGCAAAATCCCCAAGCCCCCAAAGTGTGAGGCAATGAACAAGGCACAAGAGAAACACAAAATCATTATGCTAGTGAGCTAGAAGGGAAATTTGGGAAAAATTTGGTCCAATGTTAAGTAGAAGAGGAAATAGCTAGTCAAGGTTTTGTGATTTACTTGTATTCATCCTTCAAGCCAGCTGTGAGCAGACTGTAAACATAACCAGATTGTGTGACAAAGAGATGGTGGCTCAAGAAAAAGTCCTGAAAAAAAAGGCAGAAAATCCTCAAATACTTGCATTCTGGTTGTCATGATTAAAATTCTCTGTACAATATTTAGGTAATTTGGCTAATCAAATCTCCAACCCATTTGTGGTGGTCTCCAGAAATGAATAATCAGAGAATGGAGCAAATGACATCCCAAAAAAAAATCATGACAAGCCCTCTGCTAGGGCATTAGCTTGTTTCACCTTACAAAGACCCCTAAGACTATTTCACAGGATGGTTGCATATATAAGAGAGGGAATTGGATATAAATGAAAACAGCATGTGATGGGAAGAGAAATGGTGGGAGAGATGTATTGTAGGCAGGGGATGTTAAATAAAGGTCGATCTTGAAATGAGAGGATTGAAATGGATGCAGTTTGGACAGAGGTCTCTTCATCTATTCATAGTCTTGATTAGAAGCTTGGGAGACAGAAGGTCCAATGTGCTTCTCCAGGCCTCACCAGTCAGCAAGGATGTGCACAAATGCAGAATTGCATGTTTAGAGATCTAGAAAATGTGACCTAAGAAGGCAGTAGGATTATGTATCTGAGGAGAGGTCAAAACTAGACATGGGAACAGTATTCAAATATTTTGAAAAGTAATCATAAAGATGAAAGGACTAAGCTCTTCCCCATGTCCACTATTGAAAAGTCAAGAAATCATTTACAGCAAGGGATGTTCAGGTTAGATACTGGGTAGAAACACTCAAGAAGAAGGTCAGTTAAGCTTAGGAATGGGCAGCTCCAGGAGGCAGAAGAAGCTTTCTCTCTGGAGGTTTTTACGAACGTACCAGACAAACATGGCTAAGAAATAGAATGAGGACAACTGATGCTGTCTTGGGGCAGAAGGAGGCTTCTTGAGATCCTCCCACCTTTATTTTCTATGAATACTCCCAGGCTGGTGTAAGAGCCATGCAAAGAAATAGATGAGTTTGAGCTTTCAGGCACAATTCCTTTTGCCTCATAAATCCTGTCTCCCTGCCCGCCCTCTAGTCTGCCTTTTTAACCTGAAGATCCTTTCACCAGCAACATGATGCTGTTGGTATGCTGAAGGTATTCCTGGCATTCCTGGTGTCACTGTCAAAGACAGGCAGTGCTGCAACTCGCATCACATCACTGCTGTCACGGTCAGCCCACTTACCTAGAGGCTGCTCAACATCCCGTCGGGCTTTGGGCTGGTAGAAGAAGCCTCGCTCCCCACACACCAGGTACAGAGCTTCCACCAGATGGGAGCCACAGAGGTGCTGGTTGACAGCAGCATGGCTGCTCCCGGGACAGGAAAGGGCAAGGAGGGCCAGGAGAGGCAGCGACCGGATCCAGAGAGCCATGGTGAGACCTAGGGTGAAGAGGCAGAGGAGACACAGGAAAGTCTAGGAGGTAAAAATAGGTTGTAATCAAGCATTTCATGTCTTTCAGCTCCTCTGGCATGGAAATGAGACCAAAGTAGGAGATGGACCTTCTAGTTTGAGAAGGAAGGAGAGCTTTCTGCACCAGGATTTACAAGTGACAGTAAATGACTACAGACTATAACCATAAGTCCATCTCCATGCTCCATCAATCTCAGGCTCTCTGCTGTCCTGCCTCAAAAGGCTGGCAGAGCCATCCCACCAAGCCTTACCGTGTTCATGCCCTTGAGAGCCAAGATCAGCAGACCTTTCAGAGGAAAAACCCTCTCTGCCCATTCAGAAGAGGCTATAACGTGTGATGATGGCCCAAAACCAGCAGTGTCCTTAAAGACATGTCCTCATTTTCTTGGGTCAACAAGCCACACTTGTCACTTCATCAACTTAACAAGACAGGTCTGCACAACAAGTAGAAAGGGAGGCAATCCAACTTACCCAAGAGGTGGCAGCAAGAGGTGGAGAGAAGTTCACTCTGAGGGATGAAGATGGTTGGTAGTAATGTCCCCATTCTCTCTTTCCCGTATTTATATGTTTTATATTAGCCCAAGTGACACAAGAGCTACCAAGAGCCCCTCCTCCTTGATGACACTCTAGCCAAAATTTTGCTACTTGTGCAAATTAATTTCCCTCTGTTTAACATCCACAGGTCTTTATGCAAGTTAAGATAGAAGCAACTGTTTGCAGTTTCCATCTCATTTAGTCTGCTCTTTTCGCTTCCCCGAAGCTCTGTCCTGAGCCATCAGTGACCCTTTTAGCAGGAGATAATGGTGCTATTACAGCTGTAATGACCACTAATGACACTAATGCTGGCAATAGACACTGTTGGCATTGAGGTGGTTCAACAGCTGCTTCTAAAATGTAAAACTAAAAGCAAACATGTTGATCTGTTTGATTTATATTACCTTGGAAAGTATGCAGCAATGGGACCAAGTGGTTGGTGAAATCATGCTACTGTCAGGTGTTAGGAGAAGGAAAACACATTATTGTGCTCAGGCTCACTGGCCACGCGGTGCACAGCGAGACACGAGTCCACAGCTTGGGCAGGGGGAGGAACAACATCTGCATTTTGCAGGAGACCTTGGGTGGTCGTTTTGCCTCAGCACAGGGACAGAGCTTGAGCATTTGAAATTGTATCTCCGAAAAAAAAAAAAATAGCCTTTTCCCCTTCTCCCACTGAAAGGCAGGTTCCCTCCTTCACCTGCCCCTTCAAGTTCCTGTTTGGGATTAAGCAGAGTAAAGGCTCAGTCTCTGCCCTTTGCAGGTGGGAGCTCTGAGTATCTCAGCTCTTCTCTCTGGGGCTCTGTCCAAAATGGTGTCTTCACCACCGAGAAACATTTCTGGTAAATCCCAGTGAAAACCAGGGGGTATTTGATTATCTCCATTCTGGTTGGTAAGTTTGCTTTTAAAAGGAAATAGGTGGTGGGTCAGCAGTGGTTCACTGGCTTTTATGGGTCTGATTTTGGCAACAGACCTAGCTCTTGCTCTTTTTCACAACTTTATCCAATTTTTAAGTACCTTTGTGCTCAACTTTTCTGCCACCAATAGCGAGCTTATACTTTTTTCTGCTTAAAGTATACTTTCTTTTTCTTTTCTCCTTTTATTTTTTTTTCTGCCTGAAAAGGCCCATTTTAAATGCTGGGGATGAGATCATCTTCAAACTTCCCATTGCTCCAACTTTTGAGACTGCAAGTGCTCAGCACCACTGAGTAGGAGATATTTTCATCTGTTTGAACTCTCTTGCTTGCTTAACTTAGAATAAGCCTGATTCTCCACACACAGGACAAATCAGAAGGAAGTTCACCAAAATCAGCTCAAGGCCCTGAGATTCGAACCAGGCCTTTGATTCCTTGAGTAGTCAAAGTAATTCCATCCATCAACATTTAGGAGGTAGAAAGTGCCATATGCCCCTGTCATGGCTTTGAGTGTGAAGTATCGTATGTTTGCTAAATGACTGTGATTGCAAAAAGGCTCCTGAGAAGCGCTAAATCTCTGATGAGCACACAGGGACAGGACCCATTTGCTCAGACGGATGCAAGACAAGGTTATCAGTTACATCCCCCACCATGTAGGTCTTTCAGCCCCCTGCTGATAAATCCAAGTTGTGATGCTCAACTACAGCTAATAGCATTTCTGCACAATGTGTAACACTATCTCTGCCTCTCTTCCCCTCAGAAAAGATATTGGATGTACTTGAATGACCTAGTGGTATACTCATGGAGAGGGGCTCAGGTTTCAGCAAGATAGGGGTTCAGGGAATTCACTTACTGAGACTTTCTTACTACTGGGTAAAGGTGGGGAAGTAGCCCCTACATAGGATAAAACCTGGCATTTTACCCCAACTGAAGTAGGCTACCAGAGCCAAGAGCAGAAGTCTTGTATGACTCATGCTTCCTCCAGAGCAGAGACCTCGCACCTGGAATCTCACACAGAGAGGACAATGCTAAGAATTGCCCTCCAGATCCCCTTGGCAATCATTTGCCTGCAGTCATCACACTGCTAGAGGTTCAACAGACCTCAGTCAAGTGATTGCCTCGGAAAGGCTCCTGAGCAGGGTGTTCCTCAGGTTAATCACATGCTGAGATTTGCCATTTAGGGCTTTCCTGCTTGCACTTTTGCAAGTTACCTGAGCTCACCTGAACTCATGTTTTATTGACAGAAGGACTTTGTAAGGAGGCTCCTCCATCCACTATTGTCTCCCTTCTAAGCAGCTTCCCTGCCGGACTCTCCCCTTCCCTGAGCCTTACATCACTGATGTTGCAAAAAAAGCTGTCTTATTTTGCTTTGAAAGTGCCATGTTCTTAGCCTGATGCTTCTCTTACTCTTGGCTAACCAAGTCCTGGAGGTATCTTCAAAAAGCTCATGGCATTCCTGCAGCATGCCGCAGCAGGGGAAGCACTGACTGTACCCAAGCATTCAGGAATTCCTCTTGGCTTACTGTAGTTTGGGTACAGAAATAAGCCAGAAGATTTATTGGAAGGAAAAAAGATATCATGCTGGCTCAATGTTCAGCACAGGCCAATTTTTTTTTTCAAAAGTTTCCTACTACGATTTTTTCCCCTTCCAAAATATGATCACTTTGATTATTTATTGGAAAATGTATTTTCTTACCATAAATGGTCCTCTGGAATATGAAAAATGCTAGCAGTCATTTAAATGGATATAAAACGGATACAAACTGCGGAAAGTTTTGTCTTAGAGGGAAAACTCCCATGTCAGCAGCGAAGTGAGAGAGGGGGCCAACTGGGGAGCCCATTTCTAGATGGAAAAGATTTTTCTACAGAAAAATCTCCGCTTACTCCTTCCAGGCTGGGCTTCCCCATGGTTTTCATGTCATTAGGCAGTAATGAGCCAAGCACTCATCCATTGTTTCAGCTATGCATGCCTCCTGTGGCCCCCCCAGATCCTCAGGTCCACGGTGAGCTCGCTTGGCTGAAGGCTGGGAGCGGCTGGGTGGGAGTTGGTTGCTCCTGCCCTTCATGCTAAAGCACCTCCAGACGTGACTCAAAACCACCTCCCTTCCTCACATGCCCCCAAGCCTGAGCAGTTGCATCAGTGGGAACAAGGTTTAGGCAATCCCCAGTGTCATGTAATCGAGTTTTACAGTCCACTGCCAGCACAATAAAATCTTTACTACTGTAGATGTCTCGCATTTTCAAACCCTGTCCTGAAAAAATAACAAGCCCACTACAGGGGAACTAGTTAACAATTACAAGTTTGTGCAAGTCTTAGTGACAGCAAAGGTCAGGACTGGAGGCAAGAGGCTGCTCAGCACCCAGGGACCCCAAAATGCCACCCACATCTCCCTTGCTGCTCTGATGCCCTGTAGTCACTGCCACTGTCCTTCCCATGCCTGTGTGTGCATTGTCCCAGAGGAAAAGCAGGGATCCACACAGCAGTGACCACATGCCTCCTCTTCCCTGTGGGGTGAATTCAGTGGCCTTTGAAGCAAATAGCCTCAATGTTCATCTGTGCTGTGCCAGCAGCCTGCTGGAACACAGCCCCAGTCACACTGAGGGGTCTGCATTCCCAAGAGCAAGTTTTGGGAGTGGCCAGCATCCTTGGTGCTCTCTGTTTCCATGTAGTTCCAGCTGCTTTGATCCCACTGATGTGTCCAAGCACATGTGCGGTGGCACTGGTGTGAGATTAAGGGCAGGGAGGTGAACCTGGCACTGAGAAGGAGGCTTAATTCTGGAAATACTTGCAAAGATGCCCTCAAAGGTACGTGGCCTTGGGGAGAGAAGGGGCTGCTATAGCAAAGGGTGAGGCTTTGGCTTATCTGGAGTCACACAATGAGAGATGCCCTTGCTTCAGAGGGGGCATTGTGCAAGCAGAGCAGGGGGATGCTTGCTGGGATACAAGTAATCTTGGCTGCTTCCGTAAACTTATCTGGGTGGCGCCTGGCTGCAGGGCATGTGAGGCACCCCCATTGCCCCATGGCCACCAGGCTCAAGCAAGATGCTCCTGCTGGACTGTGGACTTCACAACCTTCCAAGCTCTTCCAGGCCAGGGACATTATCCTGCTGCTTAGAGCACAAAGGATGGGTTTATAAAACAGCAGGGGGTATCCCAGTATCCCAAAGCTCAGTTTAACCATCCAGGTGTGACCCATCTGTTCCCATCAGCTCGGGGTTGGCTGCGAAGAGCAGAGAGGGCTGTGAGTACAGGCACACCCCTGGAGATGCAGCTCACTGGCAGAAGATGCTCCAGGGAGCAATTCCAAAGAGCCAGTAGCTGTCCTTAGAGAACAAGGGAGGCTCCCAGGTGTGCTGCAGCTCTGAGAACAGCCTCCAGAGGCTCAAACCCTCTGGCCACCCCTCCTGAGTATATATAATGCCTCTCACAGGGAAATGGTGGTCTTTGGCAAGCCCAGCTCACCAGGGACCACAGAATTTGCAAATTAGTTTGGCTGCACCTTGCTCAAGTCCCCCTGGCCTCTGCAGGCTCAAACCTCTTAACAAGTGCAGCTACACAAGTAAGCTCGACCAAATTTAATGATCTCCAGAGTAAAGCTCCCAAAATCTTTCCCATCCACTTTGGGAAGAGCATATGCAAGGTTATAAATAGAGATGGAAAAAACAGCTATGCTTCTTTTAACCCTATGAAAATATTAACAGCCACATTTTTTTTTTTTTTTGAGAAGGTAAAGAAGAAAATAGCACCTAAGAGCTGTTATTAGTTCCTAGAAACAGCTATTAGCAGACACAGCAGAACAAATTAGTTTGTTTATCAATGAGGAGAAGATTAAATCTGTGGCTATTAATGGCCCAAAGTAATCCTTGGTGGAGATGGAGAAACATTAGAAGAGGTGATGATGCCCTTCCAGAGGACAAGTACTGAGAAACAAAAGTAACAAATAACTTCCACTGAGTGGAAAAGTAGCCTGATCAGCGCTGATCTAAAAATACCCATTTTCAGCACTGATACCACGTCTGTCCTTTGTGTCGTTGAGTCCACGGGAGCAAACAGAGAGGATCTGGACCCAGTCCTCAGGAAACAGCCATGAGAGGGGCCATCGAGTCAGTCAGGGAGTTTTGTCCAGTGTCCAAAATTGTGCCACCACCATGGCTTCCACAGCAGGTGGCATCACAGGTACCCTTTGGACCTGGAGAAGCCTTTGGTGAGACAGAGGAGAGGATGATCTGGTCCTTGGTCACGGTGCTGGAAAGGATGGGCAGACACGGCAGAAAGTGCTGGGTGCTAAAACTGGGTGCTACAAGCAGTCAAAGCAGCAAGTGGGTAAGGAGGGAAATGCCAAAAAATGAAAGAATGTTTTTTTACTGGCTCAGACTGGATCTGTCCCAGATGTAAGGTGGCCTCATGAATTGAAAAGAAATCACTGTGTCACATACTTCTGTGTTTTCTGCCACTGCACATTGACCCAAAACCCCGTTTTTCTCCATGACTTCTGGAGGTGCTGCTTGCTCCTTCCCCTTCACAGACCTTCGAGCTTCAGCCCTTTAGGTTCCTCCAGCTGGCTTGGGACAGGAGCTATGATTTTTTTTCCTCCTTCCCCCTCACTCCTGCCACATCATCCACGTGGCATTCAGTGTTTTGCCAACCAGCACAGCTCTGTGCCAAAGCACCTTTCCCAACACTGCATCTGGCAGTGAAAAAAACCCAGCTCACCATTGCTCTTATGAGCCTTGGTTGCTCCCAGGCATCCATCTTCCTGGCATTGCCATTCCTCACTCCCAGGATGCTGCACTGGGGCCCGGAGGTGCTGAGAATTTGCAGAAGGGAAAAAGTTCCTTTTTCCTGCTTGTGGTCAGCCAGACCCCACTGTGGAGTGTTCTGATCTCAGGGATTGGGAACTCCCAGGTCTGAAACCATTAATTATCACTGGGTAAGTGGCTTGTTTTGAGCACTTAAAGCTACTTTAGGGATTTGGATGCACATTGGTAACTAGTCCATAGGCTTTCCTATGGGTTCCTAGAAAAGGAGGTGTAAATCCTGCTGATAAGGCTTGTTAGTGATAGGGGGCTGGGGAGGGGAAGCAGAGGGGGTGTTTGGAGCCAGGCACAGGGATCTCCGGGGCCAGGAGGGTTAAGCCCACTGCTGCAGCCGCCTCCTCCTGCTGGAGAGCCCCTGGCTGGGGGGAGGCACTGGGGTGCTGCGGGCAGTCGGGGTCAGGCTGATTTACAGCAGCAGAGGAACCGGGGCTGTTCATTCAAAGTTGCCGCTTATCGGTGTTTAGAAAGCAAGCTCCGATCTGTTGGTTAGCGATTTGGCCTTTGCTGTAAATAGAGGGGCCCCGTGCTTTGCTCTGACATTTTTGTCTTATTATCTTGTCTCAGCCTCCGAGGGAGGTGGGAGAGTTATTTAAGGCTGACCTTAGTGGAAGCAAAATGAACAACTCCCTTACCCCACCCTGTTTTTCTCTCACAGTCCTGGGTAACAACTGTTGCATTGAAGTATCTGTGCAGGATACTTAATCCTCCACCATCCCTGAAAATATTTTGTAGATCAATTCACCCTGCTGTGCCCAGAGAAAATAATCACAAAGACACCAAGTAGAACTAATACCAGGAGTTAAAAAAAAAAAAAATTCTGTCATTAGTCCTCCAGAAAAATCAATGAATATGGGCCTTGACTCCATCAGAGAATGGAGTTTACCACTTAGCCTGTTCAGTCTTGGTTTGCTGTAGTTCAGGTTTAATTCAGATCTTTGTATCACAAGTTTGAAAAGCAGTTGCTTCATCCCAAGCAACTAAAGATAAACCTCTGAATATAATATACAGAAACACATATACAGTGGCTGGTTGGAGCTGGAGAGAATATTTTGGGAGAATTTAGATTGAGACCCAAACTCCCTACAGCTCTGGGGCAGAGTGTTCAGGGGATGTACAAGGAGTCTGTGTGGGTCTCATCCATCCCTGTTGGGATGTGCATGGGTTTTGGGAAGTTTTCTGTGCACAGAAATAAACATCCATGTGCTACAGCTGCCCCTGAGTAATTCACACCTTACACAAGATGTTCAAAGTGAATTGAGACACAGGATGAAATCCTTATCCATTTGGAGCACAGCACTTGCTAGACTGAAAAACGTCTAATCTCCAAACGCTTGTTTTATTGACCTGTTACCGCCAGCCCCACCAGCGGCACAATGAGAGTGCTGCAAGGCTACAGTAGCACATCTGGGGTGTGGACACGTGGGGTTTTTCAATCCCTCACCGATTCTTCGCAAACCTCTCTATTCAATTAAAAATAACAACACAACCAGAACAAAACAAAACAAAAAAATCACCACCCAAAACCCCCTCCTGATCAGTTTTCAAAGCCTTTCAGATACTTTCTGCTTTCAGCTGTGCCAGAAAAATATCAAAAGATCATCTTTCCACCTAGAAAACCTAGCGTTCTTCCAAACACTGTAATGAACAAGTCTCGGAAAACTGAAAACAAATTCCTTGCAGCGGAAAGTGCAGTACCCATTCTGGTCCCTGGGGAAAAAGCCAGGTCTGATTTGAGCTGGATTAGCAAACGAATGACAGCTCAGGTCAGCCGCAGCCTTATCCGAATCAGCTCCCCTCTCCGGGGAGGCGGTGCGTGTGTGCGCGCATACCTGCGGCTATACGATTTGTAAATAATTGAGTTCTTCTGATCCCTACCACCACAGCACAAGAAGAAAGATTCGGTCCTGAGGGGGCTGACAGAGGTTCAAGCCCCAGATCTGCCACTTAGACGCTTCTTCCCAAAGCTGTTTAGGCATGTAATTACTTTTCCAGCTCTGTGCCTGATCTGAGTCTCTGATTCTCTGCCTCCTTTTATCTGTCAGCTTTTTACAGGGACAAGAGTACTCCTCTACCTCCCAACCATGTAATGAAGATTAATTCATTACAGCTGTAACACTTTAACGAGCACTGCTGAAGATACAGGGTATCCTTACAAGCCCTAAATTAGGAAACTCCGTCTCAGAGTGCGCGGGGGTGCCTGGATGCGTGGCCCAGATCTGTGCCGGCAATACATTAATCCACCTCTGTGCATGATTCTGGAAGGGATTTTTAACCAGAGAAAGGGTCTGGATTTCATGTAAAAGCCAAGCTTGCAGTAGTGACTGGAATTAGTTTCCTTTACCATGAGGATAACTCCGGAACAGAAAACACTGAAGTGATTGGGTATATCATCTAGTCTCTGGAGGTGCATCCCAATTCCTGGGCATCCTGTACCCCATCCACTTGGATGCAGCAGACACAGAAATAGTGAGAAATGCTGGGAGAAAATGTATTTAGTGAAGGCAAGTCCCCTGGTGTTTTACTGTTTAAAAGAGACCTCCCAACTACTGTTTCATGCATAATTGTGCAATTGGTAATATCCTGCCAAAGAAACGTTTAGATCATCTCGTCTGCAAAGCACTTTCCACCTCCAAATAAACATTTTGCACAAGCACAAGTTGCAGGTCTTCCACCATAATGTGCCCCAGGCTGGATTTTGCATAGTACCCACAGGCAAGGCAGCCAACCTGAATCTGGACAGAAGGATGCAAGAGTCAAACTCAGGATGCTAGCCCAGAAATATATTTTTTATTCTTAGTATCATGTGAGCAGCAGCATGATTCCAAAATGAAAAATAATTCTGTTTCATATTTCTTTACACAGAGAGACAGACAGACAGATCCACCCACAGCAGCAGCAGCAGCAGTGACAGCAGTGAGACCACTCAGCAAGGCACTGAGACAGGCACACATCAGAGGGGGTGCTGGGGCCTGGCTCTGAGGAAGGCTTTTCCCCTTTCTTCCTCCCTTGCCAGCCCATGCTTCATCTAGGGGAGGGTTTAACCTGGGCTGACCCATCACTTTGGTTTTCCCCAGTCACTTTTCATAGAGCTTGCAGTCATGTTTGGTGAGGTTTTGGGGAATGGTGTGAAGGATCCCATGACCCACCCAAAGGACATGAGTTTGTGCTTAGCTCTAAGCAGCCACATAATCCTACAAATCTGCTCCACGGTTAGGAAAAGGGAATTCATAACATCTTTTGGTGAAGGGTGTGACTGGGTAGATCCTCACAGTCTTTTTCTCTGAGTGATCTCAAGGCCAAGCTGTATAGAGCTCTGAATAACCTGGTCCAGTGGAAGTTTCCCTGCCATGGGCATTCTGTGATTCTATGATCTCATTCAAGGCAACTCTGCAAACATAACCAGCCTTGCGCACAATACTTGAAGGACAACTTAAAACAAAATTGAAAGTATGGGAAAAATCCAAGACAACTCAGGAAAAAACCTAAAACCAGGAATACTGGAGGGCTACAGGAAATCCCAACAATATCAGAGATTACAGCAGGGGCTGTGGGCGCCTCTCTAGCCCACAGGAAGCCGATGGGTGATAGAGACCAAATGTTTCTGATATGAGAGAGTGGATGAGAAGAGACTCAAGGATTCACTGCTTCTATTAGTGGGACTGTTACGGGAAACAGAAATAATCTATAGCAAGGCAACATCAGAACAACAGCAATGGGAAAACTGTGTTTTGAAAGGGTCTATCCAGTGACTTGAAATAAGCTTGTCTTTAGAAAAGGAATACCATCTAGTGGCCCAAAAAGGCAATAAGGATGTGCAATGGCAATTAGAGAATCAGATGTATTTAGAAAAGGAGAAGGAAAAACTACAGAAGAAGT
Source organism: Buphagus erythrorhynchus (assembly GCA_013400855.1). Lineage (NCBI taxonomy): Eukaryota > Metazoa > Chordata > Aves > Passeriformes > Sturnidae > Buphagus > Buphagus erythrorhynchus. The sequence continues at coordinate 35,645 of VZTT01054417.1, read as the reverse complement.
AAGGAGGGTGATTAACATATATAGTGCAGTGATTCGCCCTGGAGCAAGGGAGAACTCAAAAGGGACCTGATCATAGTAAATGCAAAGCTAAAATTAGACACTTGCAAAAGCAGATTGGGATGCAAAAATTAAAAATAACTGCTGGAGCTCCAGAAAGTGGTGTAGAGAACTGGATCAGGAGCCATCACAGGAAGATGATTTCAAGGATGATATGGGCAAATGGGAAAAGAAAGAGAAGTTGAGAGTAGCAGCTTATCCCACAAAGGCTCCAAATGCTGTCCCAGGGTAGGTGGATATGGCAGATCAAACTGCTGTAGCAGTCAAAATGAAAAAAAAATGACCCTAAGGCAAGTAGCTGCAGATATGAAGCCACTGAAAGGAGGCATAACAGTAGAGAAACTGCTTATACTTAGAATTAAATGGGGATTACGTGGTAAATTGATTAGAGCGTGTGCTCCACCAGCTTTTATCCACTGTACAGAGGGCACCTCCTTGATAAACCTTTAATCTTGCCACCATGGGCATTTAATCAAATTGCCCAGCAGGATGGTAAGACAAGGATCCAGTTAGCACAATCACTACCAGTCCATAAGCTTGAGGAAGATGGAGAGTCTTTAATAAACTGGTAAGGACCTGCTTGAATGTTGTGGACATGAGCAGCAGGACATGATACCATGTACCAACCAACCACTCCCAGTGGAGCACAGGTATCTCCATGGTCCCTGGCAGCCCTGAGGCTGAGTCAGGCTCCTTGGACAGTGGATGAATTAGAAGAGGTATGGCACAAATGCACCCCCACAATTCACACTAAGCTACCATATGGCAAATGCAGGGGAAGAAGCAATTGACAGAGTTGCTTTCACATTAAGAGATAAACAATATACCTTTATTTGCATCCCACAGGGCAGAGCACCTGCCCTGCTGCACATGCTTGGGTGAGCAAAGTGTTTGAATGATGTGTGCAGGGGACAAAGGAAAGAGATTGCCTTATGTAGTGATATTTGGGGAACCACAGATACAGAAGAAGAGGTACAAGAGAGATGTAGCTGAGTTTTAAAATTAATAGAGCAAAAGGGATTTAATGTCAACTTGAATATGGCACAATTAAAAAACAACCTCAAGTTAAATGCCTGGACTCCGAAACTGGTGAAACAAGAAGATGGATAAATGCTAGAAAGGTTAAGCTTTCTGTGAAATAAAGACTCCCACTAATCCATCCCAACTCTGAAGAGTGCTGTGAGAGTTTAATTTCTTATGGCAGCATATCTATAGCTGTGCTAGTATCTTATGGCAGTGTATCCATCTTTGCTAATAGCAGCAGAACGTTATGGAAATGACAGGAAAAGAACCAGGGAGGGAGCTGGAGCGAAGACCAAGACAGTACTTTATCTGACATGAAAGAAGCTGCTTGAAAAGCTTCTGCACTCAAATTCCCAGTTAAAGGAAAATTATTCATAACAAGACTTTCAACACGCGCTGATACTGTGGGCGCAGTGCTGTTACAGAGAAATAGTGGAGGAAAATGGATACCAGTAGCATGTGAGTCGTCTCCAGTGGCTGGACCAAAATTTCCTTGGCCATGAGAAAACCTGGTTAGAGGCAGTGTGGGCTGTGATGAAGTTCAAGGCTTTTCCCCTCAATAGTGCAGTTGTACCCCAGTCTGCTCATACTCTGCTCTTACACACAAAGGGAAGAAATGGATGTTAGTGTGGGTATCCTTTGAAAGGAAACCAGGAATGAACCAAAGGTAGTGCACACTCATGAGAGTGCTGCATTTGAACAAAGAGGAAAAATAACCCAAGACACTCCTATCAGTAGAATGAGGGAACAAATAGTGGGCAAACAAGAGAAAGGATCATGCCAAGGAGCTTACAGGCTCTGAGTAGAAGACAAACCCTTCTACCAACATCTCTCTACAGAAAGCTACTGTCTGGTAGTAGAACAAAATTCTGGTTGCATAATGGGGGAAAAGCAATCGCCAGCACATGGTGGGACACCTATGAAAAAAACAGGAGTTCTATTTTACAAGCTTAGAAGAAGAGTGGGAATAAAATATGTGTAAGGGATGTTAAAGTAATGTGAAGACTACAAGCAATAGTGAGAAATAATTTAGTGAGCAAGTAGCTAAACTAACTCAGACTTTGTTTACTGCAGCCCCACCAGGTGTCAGCTAAAAAAATATGGGATGAATAGTGTGGCCAGTTGAATAAGAGCATCCTACGCTTCTTTATGTAGCTCATTATGGCTGCCTAAGATAACTGTCATAATGAGCTACATAAAAAACTGTGGGGTACTCTGAAAAGAGTGCAAAGAGTTTATACTTGGCCTCAAATGAATTAAGAAACATGGGACATAAATTAAAGTTGCGTAAGGTGTGCAAAAGTGGATTAGTAAAAGAAAGCTGCCAGCTCTACTGCATTGGCTAAACTAAAGACTGTGACAAATACTGCCAAGGGATCACTCCAATAAATGTCACAAACTAACAGGTATCAGTATCTGTTTGCCACAATAAATACCTTTCCTGGGCAGGCTGAGGTTCTCCCACCTAAAAGGAGTACAACTGCTGAAACTGTAACAGTGCTGTTGCAGAAAATTGTTCATAGGTATGGAACAGCACCTGAGACAGGATAAGATGAACAGAGGGAGGGTTGGGAAGGGAGAGGTTTTAAGTGAAGAATTCAAGTCTTAATAACTAGCCTGGGGATTAATCAGGGACTGTATAAACCCTACCACCTGCAATCACCCAGAACAGTAGAAAGAAAAGAGTCGGACTATTAAAATGAATCTAAAGACAATTGTAGGACAATATCCAAAATGATGGGCTAAAAAGTTAACCTCGCTATCAATAGCTTTAAAAGCAGTGATAGATTAGGGATTGGTTTACCATACGGTTTGGATAGCCTGGCTCTTAGTGGCCCTATGTCTAAGAGCCTAAAATATTATGTAAGATAAAGAAGAAAGCAATGCTCTGGTAGAAGAAGCAACATGAGAAAAATGTGTAAAAGGAGAGAGCAAGGATCCAATTCATATATGGCTTATGAAATAAGGAGGCAAGTAATGTATTTGAAAAGAGATTAAAAGGAATGAGGCTTAGAGACAAAGCAAAAGGGGACCATTTAAGTTACTAATAAGATAAATCCTCAAAGATATTAAATAGGTGAGGGCAATAGTAAATACAAACGGGTTCATGTTTCTCAGATGTCTCCCTAAGGGGCCAAAAAGTTCTGGAATCTGTCATGAATTTGTCAAGAACAGAGGCACTGAAAATGGCCCAAAGAGGGACCTCTGGCGCCTGTGTAGCCCGAGCCCCTGCACTCAGAGCCTGCCCCAGGCTCAGCCTCATGTCCCAAAAAGCAAGGGAGTGCAACCCTCCTGGTGCTCACCTTCCCCTGGCTGCAGCACATGTCTTTGTGTGCTTGCATACTCATGGTGCTGGGTTACACTGCAAGTTTGGCTTATTTGCTATTTTTGCAGGACAGCAGATTTTACTACAGCTCCTCAAAAAAGCAGCAGCTGACAGAGCCAGGGAGCAGCAATGCAAACTCCAAGACAAGGCAGAGGAGTTGAGGTCTCCTGCAGTTTCAAGGATTTCTAAATTGGCTTTCTGCTCCATATTAATGAGTTTGGTCTTTTTTCAAATTGCATTAATTTTAGATATTTAAGAAGGCAGATAATGACTGTGAATTGCTTTGGAGACCTAGAGATGATCACCTTCAGACTTTTATGGCTCTGGAGGCCAGACCAGAAAGCAAATGCCTCCACAGAGAGATTCCCTGCTCGGTCCTGATCAGGAGCCTGGAATTGCTGCAGGGTTTGGAGCATCCTTGCTGCCTTCATGGGCAGCAAGCTAGGAGCTGGACACTACCAAAGGAGAGGAGAAACAGCAACCTGAAGACCAATAAAGTGGCACTGCTCTTGTTAAAAAGATGATAACCCATGCATTAACGATACAGACATAATTGTTATAGTTTGCCTGTTTGTTTTATGTTTGGGGTTTTTTTAGTCTGTTTTACTGAAGTCACCAGAAAGATTTTCATGGCTAGATAGTTAAACTACGGCCTAGCCTGCCTCGGTCTTCCATAGCTTGCTCCAGCTACTTAATCTAATAGTAATATCTGAAGAACCCAAATGAAAAATTGTTACAGCTCTTAAGAGAGCCTTGAGAGTTACAGCTCATGATCTGGATCCACCCAGATTGGGAAATCATAGCTGCAGCTTTGGAAAAATGCTCTAAAATGACAATAACTGAATGAACTCAGTAGTTTTATCGGTTTACAGGAAAATCTGAAGAGAAGGAACAGCTTGAGGAAAAGCAGCTAGCCCTGGTGTCAAACTGCTGATTTCAGTAATGGCCTTTTAAGCAATTTAGGAGGAATTTAGGAGGAAGGGTCAAATGAGAAGAGAAACAGAAAGGAGAGACTGAAGCAGGCAGGAGACTAAATGCTGTCAGTAGCTAAGGAGTTAAAATTTGAGAGAACTGGGGGTAAAGCACATATATGTGGAGGTCTGAAATGGGATAAAGAGTAATGGATTGTAAACTATTATGACTGAGCCACAGTAGAAATAACACCGGAGAACAATGTTAGCCATGTTAATAGCCAAAACTTCACTGCCAAGTCTTGCAGTTCTTTAAAGAGGAAATTATAGAAATCATATATCGTGGGTAAGGATGGCAGAAGTCGACACAGAAATGTTATAAATGATCATGCAAACAACTCTGTGTAATTCTCCCCTTTGCTGTTCCCCACAGCTGTTTAGCAGCCTCCACACATCCCAAGCCCAGCTCTGATACTGCACAGCTGCATAACCTTGGGCTAAACTTCTGAGCAAACCGCTAAGTTATGAGACAGCCTGCAAGAAGATAAGAAGGGCAAAAGCAGGGGGAGGAAAACCGAGAGCTTTGGGTCAGATCAAGCCGTTAATATCTACACTGAAAACTGCATGAAAGTGGGTTTGAGCATCCAAACCAGATGCTTACCTTCCTTGGAAATGGACACCAATAGCATTAGTCACACACCTGAGCTACATCAGGTGATGGCAATATTAAAATAACTAAGAAAAAGACTAAATGAGTTGTTTTGGGGATATAAAAAGGCAGATTAAATTTTTCTCTCAAATATCAATTTTTAAAAATTGTATCTTTTTTGTTTTTTTCTTTTTAAATATAGCAGATTTTTTCCCCTTCCTTGCACCCAGAAGTCTAGCACACAGCTCTTAACTTCAACTTTTTAGCTTGGCAATGCTTTTTGTCTCTGCTAAGCCTCCTCCAGCAGTCAATAGAAAAGCTACCCAAAAAGCCAGCAAGCCTGGGGTGCATCCCGCTGCCCTCCTCCGAGCTGGCCCTACATACAAAAGTGGAAAGCTGTTGGGGTCGCGTGGTGCCAGGCAGCAGTGCCAATGTTTGGAGAAGACAGGGAGGAATTACCAGCTGGGAACCAGGCGAGGGCAGGGCTGGGGGCGGAGAGGAGCCGGGAATCGCTCAGCTCTTGTATTAACTGATAACATTGAGCGCGTTAACCAGCGAGTGAAGCTCATCCCTTACGCTCTCCAGGGAGTGGCAGATCGTCTGCGGGCTGTCCAGGAGCTCGATGCTGTGGGTGTAGGGCTCGTACTTCACCGAGAAAGGCCGCTTGATGTGCGCCGCGTAGCTCCTGCAAGGGAAGGGTGCAGGGCTGGGTACAAGAGATGGGTCCTGAGTCTCCCTCCTACTCATCACCATTGACCCAGGAAGATACCACAGGTTAATGCCTCCTTTAGGCAGTTTCCACCTTTCCAGCTCCCCTACAGCAGCAGTTGAGATCCCGTCTCTTTGTCAAGGAACACCATGAGTTTGACCGTGGCTTTCTGTGGGTTGTACCAAACAGGAGGGTACATCAAACTGGTCATCTCCACGGCCACTGCCAGGCATCCTCTGCTGCAATTCCTTTTGCAGAAAATGCCAACGAGATTGAGAAGCTAATTGCAGGGAAAGCCCGGGGTATTATCGTATTATATTACTAAATCCTTTCTGACATGCATTTATCGACTAATCTCTGCTTAGGGAGGGGGGAACTAGCTGTGTGGCATATTAAGTATAGACTAGACAGGCAGTGGCACAGACCTGAGCTAGAGGATGAGACTAGTCACCAGAGCTTTGTGCTTCAGCAAAGCTGCACTGCTGTACCCAAAGCCAAATGCAACCTGAATCTCGGCGCTGATCTTGACTTTACCTCATATCTCTCAAGAGCAAGACCTCGTTGCTGCTTTTCTAATGGAGAAGTATGTGGTCAAGTGAAAGCGAATCAAGGGTAGGGCTTCCCCAAAGTTGCCCGCATTCACTTCCAGCACTAAGATTTGTATACTCGACAAGGTAGGGATTTTATTTTAGGGGGTTGTGTGAATATGGAGCTGAAAATCTATAGTTAGGTGCTTATGGCTGCAGTCTCATGCTGGGAAAGCTTGGGAACATGAGGGGACAACCAGCGCTAACAACAGGCACTCTGCTCTCCTCTGCGGAGGCTTCACCCTTTCTCTCCTGAATCGCTTAGCTTAGGCTACCCTCTTGTGGCTACCGCGGGTCTGCTCTGGCGCAGGGCTTGGGCAAGCGCAGCCCTTTTCCAGATGGAGACACATGTTCCTCTAGCTGGTACTTCAGGCCTAGGCCGGAATTGGAAGGATTTGGGGGAAAACACAGCACAGAGGGCCAAGGGGAAACACGGTCCAAGGTGCAGGCTGGCGCTGCCAGGGAGCTGCCATGTCATTGCAGGAAAAAAACGAAAAAAAGTGTAAATAAAGGAGGTTTCTGCATACTCACATTGTCCTCCTCCTAAAAGATGTGGTTCCTCTCAGTTCTACCAGACAAAGTCCTGCTCAGCTCTCTTGTTAATGTCATCAGCCACAGACATGGCTCATAGCACAGCTGCTCATGGCTAGAAACCTGCCCTCCAAAATAGGTGTGCTCCCTTGACAACTTTTGAAGAAAATAATTACAGCATGGCTGCTTGGAAGGGCACTGGGGAGTGTGTCCCTTCTGAGAAAAGAGGTTTTTCTCCAGGTGTAAAGCTGATAGTCAGGCCCGTGGTGGCAGCTGCCAGTAATGCAAAAGAGATTATGCTTTAATGTTTACACCTCATAGAGTAGCATCTGTGTGGTCTCTGAGCTCTTTAAAGAGGATCATTTACAGTGCTTGTCACAGTCAAGACCCTCTAGCCTAATCTTGGCTGTGTATGTGGTATATTTTCCCTTTTTAAATACAAGGAAATGACTCATTAGGCAGCAGTTGGAGTTTTTTTAAAGCAGCCTAATGTGTATGTGTGAGCACGGGCTCCCCCAGTGCTTGCTTTTGAGCAGCTGGACTCCAGGTTGTATGAACAGTGCAAGTGAGGGTAATAAAAGCAGAAGTTGAAATATATTATTTATATTAAATACCCTTCTTGCAGGAACTGTAAAGTCATGTACATCATGTTTACCTCATCCTGTCTCTTTCCTAAGTGAAGATAAAAATGGTATAGGCAGAGTTTTCCTCTGTCAGTCAAAGCAATCCAAGGACTGAGCTTTCCTCCTATGGGCAATTCTGGGTATGACCAAGAGAATGCTCTTCTGAGCAGATGACTATGGGTAGAGCTGACCCTTACCATCCTGTTTGCAGTCCCATGGGATGGGGAAACCCAATTACCATGCTGGGATAGTGTCTGGGGTCCACTAACACATGTTAACCAACCTAGGAGGAAAAAGCTCATTTTTTTCCCCCCTGGATAGATCTATTCATTTCAAGCATATTCCCTGTAGGAACTGGAGAACTGCTTTAATTTGGAAGACCTGATCAAAGTTTTCAGAGCACTTCTGAGAACTTGGACTGAAAGCAGCCTAATGTCAAGCTGTGTTTCAATATCTAACATCTCAATTTCCTATTGTTTGGGTCTCTCTCATTGCCCAGTCCTACCTCAATTTATTTTTGGCATCACTGAAGCTTTCAGACACAAAATAAACAGGCTGGTAGTTCTGGTCCTGGTAGGGTTGAACAGCTGCAGCATCAGGGTCAAAGTCCCGCACCTCTGGTTCATCTGACAAGGAGTGCTATGAACAGGGCAGAAAAAATTCAGAATGAAACTGAGGGGATTGGAGAGCACATATGGGTTGGGCAAAGGTGGAGAACGGATTGAAGAAAGTCATTGTGCAGAAGCAGAAGGTGTTTTTCTTTACAGGGTCTACAGCAGAGGCAAGTTATGGTGGGACTTACTATGAGCTCCCCATAGGAAGAGAGGAGCCCGGCTCCGTAGGCTTTGACTATTCCATTCTGTCTGCAGAGCCCAAACTCCACTGTAAACCAGTAAAGCTGTGAAAAGAAAAAGAAAAATTCCTGAGGGACACTGCTCCTCATCCTAATCTTCCTGTCACTTCTGAGCCCTTGCACCCTCACCAGGGTCTGGGGTTGTTTAAAGGAGCAGTCACCTGCCTCTTTGTCCCCTCTCCAGAATTTGCTTTCACAGAAAAGTTCTAAACTAAGTTGCTGCTACGCCAGGACAGAGTCTATGTCCCTGGGCTTGTTCTATCTGCTATGAGATGCTGCTGTTTGGTGTCCTTGGAGCAGAACAGGTCACCTTGCTGGGGGAGAGCCAAAGGAAGCAGATGTCATTTAATCCCATCCCAAAGAGTCCCAGCAGTGCTGCTGTTGGAAATATGATGCTTGATGATACTACTGGTGCCCGAGAAAATTGGGTTAATGTGCAAGCGAGCTCTGCTGTTTAACTGATCTCTGCTCTGCACAGTCATCATGAAAAGAGCAGAGCTTCGTTGGGAGCTCTGAGCCTGCAAATCTTGGAATACCAGGCTGGATCAATCCCCTTGATCCCACAGAAGCACTGCTGGAGATGCTGTGACCCCCATCCAGCAAAGGGGAAAACTTACTGTTGCTAGTTTCTCAATTTCTTCATCAGTTGCTCCCAGAGACGCCAGCCCAATATCCTAGGAAGAGAAGGGAAGGGGCAAACATCAGGACAGGTTTGGTGTGAGGGCTTTAGACATTGATTGCTCTGTTTTTTTGCCTCAAGACCACACATCTTGCTGCCCTGCAGTGCCAGGCATCTGCTGGGATTTCATCATGCTCAGACTAAAACCACTTTGTTGCAGAGTCAGTACTAGGGTCTTGGTCCATCACTAGACCTCTGAAACATCGTGGTTGATAAGAGCAAGAACGGTTTAGGTGGCAACACCAGGGTTTGGATTCCACTTATCAAGGGGGAGAAAGCAGATAACCACCTTACCTGAGAGAACTGGGCAAATGTCTTATCAGCCAGCATTGGGACATGCCCCAGCAGCTCGTGACAGCAATCCCTGCCAACAGGAGGAGGAAATGAGGAAAACACAGTCAGCAGCAGACAGAGTGTGTCTGTTGGGGGAAAAGGGTAACTGCTGGCCAGTTTTGTGGCAGAAAGGCCATGGGGCCAGGTGATACTCACGGCTCGGGGGAGTGCATGGGTGAGGACGCGTGGCGGATGTACTGCGTGCACTGGAAGACGCGGAAGGCCAGGCTGGCCAGGAAGTCCCGTGCTGACAACAGGCCAGCCACTGGCCGCAGCTGGAAGCCAGTCCTCTCTGAAACAGCACACATTGTCTGGGCAAGGTGCACGGCCCTTGGGCTGTGCTGCTGCTCCCTGTGCTGGGAGCCAAAGGGCTGCACCAACCTAATCTACCTGCTCCTACTGGGAACAGCACCCACTCTTCAGGTGCTAAAGGGCTGCACCAACCAATCTACCTGCTCCTACTCAGGAACATCAGCTGCTTTTCAGGTGCTAAAGGGCTGCACCAACCTGATCTACCTGCTTCTACTGGGAACAGCACCTGCTCTTCAGGTGCTAAAGGGCTGCACCAGCCAATCTACCTGCTCCTACTCAGGAACATCAGCTGCTTTTCAGGTGCTAAAGGGCTGCACCAACCTGCTCCTACTGGGAACAGCACCCGCTCTTCAGGTGCTCAACTACACCAACCTAATCTATCTGCTCCTACTAGGGAACAACACCTGCTCTTCAGGTGCTCAGTGGGATCATTTGACCACAGGCTTGCCCTTCAGTCACAGCCTGCTGTGTTTAGCTGCTGTTCCTTGGGCACCACTCTGTCCTCTGTGGGTAACGCACAAGCCACCAGCTCTCCTCCTAAATCTCAGCTCACACACTACTCCTTTGGGTTCAGGTTTCCCATCTGTAGCTGTCCCCACTGGCAGACCCTGAACCTGGGTTCCCTGGGCTCGTACCCACCTTTCAGGAAGCGGGAAACCTCCTCCAGCTGAGGGATGTTGTTCTCATTGTAGCCACAGAATTTCTCCAGTAGACTGAAGGCTTCAAGGTACTCCTTGCAGGCATGGGTGGGGTACAAGCTCTTCAGGGTGCTGTACACCTCCTTCCTTCAGGAGAACAGGTGGCAGACATTCAGTGGTTAATTTGTCCAGTCCTCTCCTGTGCTCTGGCTATGCACTATCAGGGACTCATGTCTTTAAGCTGTATGTCCTTTCGCCTTTCTCCACCTAAGTCTATATCTCTCCACATTGACAGAGGTATGTAAACATATAGACACACGTTCAAATGAACCTGCAAAGGCAGCAGCTGTGTCTGCACAGACCTATTTCTGCTTTGGAGGTCAGAAGACTGTATAAAAGGTATTAACTGGAATTAAAATATTCCCAGCAGGTTAATGCCTGAAGTTGCACTGTGAAGACAGTCAATAGAACCAGGAGATGACCTTGTTGAGAAGCCTGTGTACTCAGCTTATATGAGCTGGTCTTGTTTTCAGAAACACTCCTGCAGCAACACTCCTGGAAAAAAGTCACGTTCAAAGGGAGAGCTTTCCTAAGTGAGGCCCGTGGGGTACCACACAGGTATTCACCATGGGCCTCATAGTTCCTGCAGCTGTGATAACTGCTCTTGGTTTGGAGGCTGCTGCTGAGTTAGGACCCTTAGAGAAGCGGGGTTCCAAATTATCTACCTTGCACTCTGGGGAGGCTCCTTTGGAGGAAACTCCTGGAGGCTGCAGCATGAAAGTGTTTTTTATAACAAGCCATTGAGTAGGATGCTTGTACTCCTGATGCATTTTTCAAGAGGCCATGCCCTAAATGTTTGGGTTTTGATTCCCAGCTTCTAGTGGTGAAGCACTAACAGTGAAATCAGCACTACTAATGAAATCAATCAGCACTCACCAGGTAGCTGTCTCCTCCGCCGTGTATTCCACATGAGGGATCGGGTCCCCACTGCAAGGCAAAGGCACCATTACTGAGCAGAGCCCCAGCCAGGCTCCTCTTCCCTCTGAGAAGGAAGCACTTCGGAGAAGCTCTGCATGATGTTCATAAATCTTCTTTAAAAACCAAACAAGGGGGTGATAGGAAAGACAAAACCTTAGACCTGGTAATTTGTACAGGTGCGACAAATACTTAGACAAAAAGAAAAGCATGAGTCTAGTCAGAGATTATGAATGAACAAGGGATGAGCAAGGTTTAGCAGGCATAATACCTACCAGGAAAAGAAAAATTGTTTTCACTGGAAAAAATGGAAAGACTTTGTGTGTGAAAATAAATTTATTTCATGTGTCTGAACTTCAGGGAGCTTATGGCGCCAAGAATGAACCAGTGTCTAAGAGATAAAAGCGGCTAATAAGGAAAACTAAATGCATTTGACCTGCAGAAAAATATATTGTCAGTAAGGTTAAGGATGGCAGGAAAGGAAAATTTCAACATTGATGTAAATGGGCATTGATAAATTTACAATTTTGCTTTTTCTCATCATAGTTAGAAATTTTATTTCCTAAATCTTTCTTTTCTGTATTTGGACAAATAAGATATTCATATATTGTAAAGCACAGTTCCTGAAGGGACGCTACACAGCATCATAAATGCTAACATGCAGGTGAGATGTTAGAGAAAACCTCTTAAAGTGGTGCCTCATCTTAGGACAGTATTTATCCCTGTGTCACTTGGGATTCTTCCTCTGGCACCGTGACTTTTTGTGCATTTAGTATTTGTACAGGATAAAAACATCAGTGTCCATATTCTAGGCTTCAAATTGGCAGAGTACATTAAAACCTACAGCAGAAACCCTTGCTGGGATCACACCCGTTGCAGGGGTAGATCAAACAGGTGACCCACATAAATTCTGTAGTCTACTTTCAGCACTTAAAGTCCTGCTCAGGGAGAGAATGCTACGGTAAAAAGCAGCATCACTGAATAGGATCTAGGGAATATTTTACAAACCTAACTGAATATTAGACTCTGTTTGATGTTGTAGTGAACACACTGAGTGCTATCACTGCATATATCAGAATAGAAGTATTAAGTAAGAGTACAAGACATAGTCTTAAATCTATATAAGACAATGATGAAAACATTACCAGAATCTATTTAATTTAGCAGACAGAGTTAGGAGGCGAATCATTTAGACTATAAATACCCTCATAGTAAAAAAAAAAAAAGATAGCAGTATTTTATATAGTAGATAAAAGGCATGTGTGATCCATTGGGTAAAAGCTAAAGCTATCGAAATTCAGCTTAGAAATAAAACCCACATTTTTCATGGATAATGAGCCCTTGGAACAAATCTGGGCATGGGGTAGCTTTGTCAGTACTTGAAACACTGAAGTCAAAACTAGATGCCATTCTAAAGAGATGGTACATTTCTAAATTAAGTTTGAGATCTGATGGATATGTATCTGGCTTTTGTTATGCAGGAGGTTTATTCTTACTATACCCTTACCAATGTATGTATTAATGACAACAGATATTTTTAATTAAAGAGAGACTGGAATGCAAAGAGAGGAGAGACACAAAAGGAGCTGGAAAGGCTGAATGGGGAGACAAAACATAAAAGAAGAGGAGTGTCATACAGGTAGCACAATGACTTCCCAATAGGTTCATTGACATGTCATTATCCCCACGTGAATATTAGGAAGGAGACTTACTGCTTATAGTGAAAAGCAATCTCTGCTATTGATTTCCTTCTCTGGCGATACACTTGGTCAGAGTAGCCCTGTGATGACAAATAGGAACAGAGACAGGACTTTCCATCAGTTACTAAAGTTTCTCAGCCAGAAGAATTCATCACTGGCTGGAGAGACGTCTCTCAAGGTGGCAATCACACTCCAGTGCCCTGATCAGCTGCACTAAGAGGGGCTCTCAGCTCTCTGCTTCTGTGGGACAGCTTAGGAGCTTGGTGGCAGGGGGGTGAATGCACAGACTGACTCACCGGGTGATCCAGATCCAAGTCAGGGTCAAACTTGGTGACCAAATGGTGGCACTTGTCCAATTCAGAGATCTTTCTGGGAAACCAGTGAACTATGGGGAGAGAGAAAGTGACAGTCTGTCTGTGGAAGTGAAGATCCCCTAAAGAGAAGGGGCTCTGAGGCTGAATAAGATACACCTCATCTGGTGTACCAAAGGCACCCATACAACATGGCACAGCTACTTCCAGGCAGTAGTTTCACAATCTCAATGCTCTTTTCCTAGAGTCAGCTCTAATGCCATGATCTACATTTCATGACTTCCTTGCCTATCTCTAAGCAGAGTATTTTGTGACAAAATAAAAGAAGATGAAAATTAGATTTTAATGAATGATTCACATTAAAAAACATCCAGAGATCCTGCTGATCATAGATCTCTAGGGATCTCTAGGCATATTCTCCTACAATATCATTCTACAATAATCATCCTATCTTCAGAACAGGATGGCACAGGAAGTGTCTTGTAGATTAGTGCCAGAATCTGTACAGAGGTCCTAACACATAGGTAGAAAATTACTTTACATTTATAATATAAAATGCTGGAGTAGGAATGGAGAACTCATTAGAAGAGGTGTGAGCAAAGCATGAAATTCAACCTCCTATTTCTACTTTTTTCAATCTTTTACCAGAAGAATGGACTATGAACAATCGGGTGTGTTGAGAAAAGGACAAGGAGGGAAATTACATTCAGGATTCAGGCATCCCAGAGGCAGTCCCTTCGGCTTTGCTCGAATTCAGCACACAACAGCCCTTTCCCTTTACTGGGAATAACAAAGCCTCCACCCTGTTTCTACAGGAAGAGCTCAGCCTCTCCACATGAGTGAAAATGTTTGTAAGTTCCTTACATTTGTCCTCCTTAGTGGTCCTCACATCTTCTGCTACTCTCTTGATGGAGCTAATGAAAGTATTGAGGTCAGAGCTGTGGACTTCACAGCGCACAAAGTATTCCAGTTCAGCAGTCCCTTCACGGGGCTTTCGGCTAAGCCTCGTCTCCAGGTGGTGAATTTTAGCTTCAAATGTCTTTTGAGACATGGAAAGGAAGAAAAAAAAATTAAGTAACATTTGAAACGCCTTCTGCTACTACCCAAAGATGTCCATATGGACACAGAATTACAGAATGGTTTGGGTTGGAAGGGACTTGAAACATCGTCTCATCCCAGCCTCCCTGCTATGGACAGGGACAACTTTCACTAGGCCAGGTTGCTTGGAGCTCCATCCAGCCAGACCTTTAACACTTCCAAGGATGGGCCATCCACAACTCTGGGCAACCTATTTCAGTGCCTCATCATCCCCACAGTAAACAATTGTTTCCTACTATCTGACCTAAACCTACTCTCTTTCAGTTTGAATCCACCCCTTCTGTCCTGACACTATGTGCTCTTGTAAAAAGTCTCTCCCTATCTTTCCCCTAGCCCCCCTTCAGTTATTAGAAATTAGGTCATCAAGAAGCCTTCTCTTTTCCAGGATGAACAATCCCAGTCTGGGATGGATTTCTTCTTGTTGTTTTCTTCATGACCCCATACACCCACCAATTCCACATCTTTTTCTTCCACACAAACACAGAGGCTGCTCAATAACTACCAACAGAAAGCTTCCACCATGGCCAAGAAGACCAAGGGAAGGAGTTGATGTGGCAGAGGGCCATTTTCCACGTTCCCGTCCCAGGCACAGCCGAGGTGTGCTCTGGGGGGCTGTGATAGGTAGGGTGCGGGGCTGGCGGGTCTCGCGGGGCTGGCGCTGCCCGGGCGGGCCGGCGCTGGCCGTGGTGCTGAACCAGGGCTCGTCTGGGCTCGCTATCAGAACTGACCTCTCCCACGGAATAAGGAGACAAAATTATGTCTGTGGTCTCCCAAAGGGCCCTGGTAGATTTGTGGGTATGTTCTTTAGCTCAGTGAAAACTGGTAATACAAGCCCAAGGCCCTAGGCAATGATCCAACCTTCCCAAAGTTCCCGCAGGACCTTTGATAGAGGAAGGGACATGATTTCTTTTATTAATCAGAGGCAAAAAGATGAGAAGGAACAGATTCGATGCCACAGGTAAATTAAATTTAGGACAATGTTTTTTAATGTACCTACCAACTTCACTATTACATTGTCCGCTCAACAATCGATACCTTTGCATTAATCTGACAGCTGTGATTGCATTACCTATGCTTCAGCTGCATGTAACACATACAGAAGAGTGAAACCAGCTTCCCTGCAGCCTGGTTCATGATGAGACAAATGTCATTATGCCCGTCTGCTTTCATATCTTGTACCTGCATTGCCAGAGGGATCTGGGAAATGAATCTTCCTCTGTTGGGACTTGACATGCTTGTCTTTTTATTATATTTAAAGCTCTCTCTGTGACAAGCTCAAAGAGCTTTTTTGCTCCAGGAAGAAACAAACAATATCTGAACATAAACTGCCACAATTTCTTGCTTGATGTTTTAAAAATTGATTAAATTACAGAGTTTAAATGCAGTATAACATAAAATCTACCAAGTACAAGAGTATACACATCTGTTTCATACCCACTGAGCAGCCTGTTGAATGTTAAACTGATGGATTTGTCATGCTTTATCTGGCATCTGTGCACTTCTGGGAAGGAGACCCCAGTCATCACAACGCATGGGTTTTGTCTGAAAAATTTGTCATAAAGGTTCTTTCAGTCTTGAGATAAGAACCATATATTGCCCAGAAAAGAGCTTTTCTTGCAACAGTCCTCATAGAGGAATTGCAGTTGCTGGAGATCTAAATGTTTTTCATAAAATTATCAGAGGTAATACTAAATGAGCAATGAATAACTAGAATGCCCTACAATTTCAGTGGAATACTTATCCCCCAAACACACTTTTTGTATGTTTACAGTTTTTAAGTAGCAGGTTTACTGTATAGTGTACATACTCCAAACAACCTGCTGTGACCTGCTCTGAGCACGAGGTTGGGCAAGAGATCTCCAGAGGCCCCTTACAAGCCACGTGACTGATTAACAGGAACAAATTGTCCTCTCCTTTCACTGCTGAAGTCAATGAAATTAAACTACCATAGATAAAACACATTTCAGAACCTCAGTGTGCAAAACACTTTGGAATCATTGTGGATGAAAACACACTACATGAATGCAAGCTGTCATGCCTGGATTACTGTTTAAATAGGCAGCACTTATCTCAGTCTTTCCTGAGTCTTTCTCAGTCATTCACGGCACTGAGATCCTATATAATGCAACATTACATTGCTATCTAAGGGGGGAAAGCTCAGTTACCAGTTTTCCTTGGTATTAAAGGCATAGACAGTATGCATCTCTGAGAGGAACTAACAGAACCTTTAACATGTGAATCAGAATAATCCTTGAAGTAGAGAGGTAATTTTGAAATCAATATGCCAGTTTTATACCCAGGGCAAAGTTGTTTCTGGAACTGTTTGACTGAGGACCATTGTGGTAATGACCCATAAGTGAGGTGAGTTTGGTCTGTAGACAGGCAGGGCACACTGCTTGCTTGAATGTGGGATCAGAGCCCTGTGCCTGAAGCTGAAGTGCTGAGCAGTGGGGACGGCTGTCAGAATACACTACAAGCCACAAGGTTGTGGACTGGAGTGTGAAACTGAAAATAATCAAGCAAAATTAAGGCCAGAGCTTAACAGCACTGCAAGACAGAGGTACACCTCCTTCTTAGTGATGGCAAGTGAGAACACACCGGGGCAAAGCATGACTTCAGAGATACCAGACAATTAACTGATAATCTGAAGTAGGCAGACCTAATATGAGTCTTCTTTATAACACTTAAGTGATGCTTCTCACAGCCCACTCATGAAACCTGAAGTGTGTTCCTTGAGTACCACACAACAGGTTAGGTACTCACCTCAAACACCTTAAGGACACGGGACAGTGGTGAAGTCTTGGATCCCTTGAGCATGAAGAAGAGGTTCAGCATGGCTCTTCCATCCTTCTCCTCGAACACAATGGTCTCTGTAGACTCTGCAGCATCTGTGGCTGCAGCCGCAGCCTCTCTTTCCTTCCTGGCATCTTCAATGAGGCTTTGACGTCTTCCAATGAACCGTGGAGACTGGAGGCAGGACAGAAATAAATAACACTGCTCACAGAGATTTAGGAGATCAGAGGCATTCCCAGTAGCTGGATGAGATGTGACTGGTATGTGTCAGCAGAGGAAGCAGGGAAACGATGGACTAACTTGCCTGGATTTATAAAGGAAGATCTGCTTATGAGGACTGAAGTTTTAGAATTGAACTTACAGAAATGTCGGACTTTGGGGGACAAAAAACTGTGTAAAATATCTTTTTAACATAACTGGAGAGTGGGCTTCTCCCCTCACCCTCCCTATTGGTTTTCAATATCCTCAAAAAAACGCCAAGACCCAGAAACAATCCTTATGTGGTTTTCAGGTGTCTGATGAACTCAGGTGGAGAGACATAAACCTGAAGTCATCTGAGAAAAGATACTTTGTGAGGGACAGAAAAAGCCCACAGCTGTGGCCTGGCCAGGGAACATGAACTGTTTTCAGGTGTATTAGCAGGGCATCTTAGCAAAACTGCTCCCAGGATCCAATATGACATTTACTTTTGACATTAAGTGGATGCTTATCTGTTGAAGTGTAATTGAAACCACAACCATATACCCCAGAAAATAAATTCCTCCCACTTATCTGTAGATTTGTTTTGTCTCAACAAACTCCTGCAGATTTCTGTTACTTGGAATTGAACCTAAAATGCAACTCTGTGCCTGAGGTCATGTTAGGACACCTGTTTATATTTGTAGTGAACTGCAAACTATTTTGATCACTGCTGTTGCTTTTGTTGTACAAATGGCTCATATACCAACTTATTTGTTCTTCGTCTTTTTACAAGCAGTTTTCTATTTTGAGGCAACACATCTGGCTCCAGTTTTCTGTGTTCAAGACCCAAACCAGATGACAAACCTCCAGAACTTGCTAAAAGAAACCTGGGGCAGCACTGAAGAAGGACACAGAGTGGGACTGGCTGCAGTTTTCCCTGTGACTACATTGAAAATATTTAGAACATGCTAACATGCTAAGTAAGCAGTTCTTTCCCTACCTTGTGGAAATTAAGAGTGTTTTCCTTTTAAAAAGACAGCCTGATTGACTACTAAGTTTATTTTCTCTCTGATTTTCAAAGCCCCCTCTCAGTAACTTATGTTTCCTGGGAGAATCCTCTTGGATGCTTTAGCAGTGTAAAGCTGACATTTTAAATGCATCCTCAAAAACTCAGCATATGGAGTCACCAGCCCACGCACCTCTATCTGATCCTGTTTCAGTAAAGATACCCCTCCGAAATTATGTATCCTGATCCACCCTTTATTCCTCAGGGCCCAGAAAAACACCTTCTAAGAAATAAGTGCATGCTGCTGCTTGTCTAAATTGGTGATATTCGTGCCCAAAGAGAATGAAACAGAGGACAGCTAACAAGTGAGCTCAGTCATAATTTTAATAATCTTGTGAGCATGTGCTTGGCTTTAAGTGTGTGTTTTCCATCACTGCAGTGTTTTAAGCCAAGCTGGTGTTTACTTTAAAGTACCCGCAATAAGCAGGGCAAACAGCCCTGTTCCAGCCACAGACAGTGAGCTCCACAGCTATCCCAAGCCAGGCAGTGCTTTGCCTAAGGGTGCTTTGTCACACTGTGCCCCAATGTGCAGCAGGATTTTACTTCTGGGTTGGAGAAGGAGAGAGGAGGGAAATTAGACCTCCATATTTAGGCTGTAAATCAGGTTAAAATGTAACTGGATGGGGTTTAAAATGCCAGAGTTGGGTGACTGGAAAGCTGCACCAGGAGAAGCAGACTCAACCAGTCCCACACGTGATAGGACTGGGTGGCCCCTGGCAAGCAGAAATGGGGGCTTCGGTCCCTGTCAATGGGTCCTGGAAGTTTCTTAGCTGCCTGATGGCATAGTTTAAGTGGGTAAATTGAAAAAAAAAAACAAAACAAAGCAGAAAAATGCTGAATTTTGCTTGGGAGGGGTCTGCCTGCCTGCTGCCTCCTCTGCCAGCTGGAGGCTGCCTGGCTGCATGTTCCCCACCTCACTCTGCCCCTCACATTCATGCTCATTGGGCTATTATCTCCTTTTGCTGGGAATTAGGAATGTGGCATATATAATAACCAAACTGATCCCATGATAAATGCCTTCCTTTCTTCCAAAGGCACCATTATATGGTATTTCTGAATTGCCTTGCAGACTCGCTCCCTGAGTGCCTATCTGGCTACAGTGAGAACTGTAATTTGATTTTGCAAAGCATTTATTTACCTAACCAGGGCCTGACTCATTCACCTCTTCTGAAGGTTAGTTTGCACCTCTTATGAAGGGTTTGTTCATTTCTCTTTTCTCGAATTTGCTGCAACTCAGAGTGTCCAGCCTGCATGTTGTCATTAAAAATACTGTGTTCTGAGCTATTTTGTTGGTTTTTTCCCCTCGCTCATTATTTGCAGCAATCACAAAGGACTGTAAAGACTGGGGACATTTATGTCCCACCCCTGCTTTCCTCGGTGCTTTTTCCTGCTTTTTTGGCTCCAGTGGCTTTCTCTATAACCAAACTCTGTCCCAGCTACAGTCCCAAAGTCTCTTGCAAGAAGTATTAGCAGCAGAAAAACTTAATACATAACCAAAGATTTTTCCATGGAGTTTGATGTCTGGCTGGCCCAGCTGGCAAGTAGTACACCTGCTGGTATAGAGGAGTTCTGGGATTACAAAAGTCTGGATTTTCCCCCTAGTTTGTAGTTTCCCTGGCAAGGGAGCCCCTCAGACCTGCCAGAGGTGATGTGATGGTGGGTGACAGCTGTGTGCCACATCACTCACGGTCACAGTGACATCACGGGGCCAGGGACAGGGACAGGCGATGTCACATACAAATGCAGAGTCATGCCTCTTGCCTGCTAGAAACCAGGGTTGTGGAGATCTGTGCTAGGTGAGAGCAAAGAGAAAAGCTTTTCATGCATCCAACTCTCAGGGCAATCCTCACAGGGCAAAGTTTTAATTTTATTTGTTTTCCCCTTTCTGAAAGTTCTCATTCAAAAACAAACACAGACTAAGGTTTTATGTACCCTCCAGGCTGGAGGAGCCACTCACCCCAAGCATGTTGCCTCATTCTTGTCAGCCCACCTATTAAACCTGAACTCCCGTGGCCCCTATGTTCAGTGGCTCATTTTTTCATAAAACACAGAGCAGTGCCCCAGAAGGTGTAATAACCAAATACTCTTCACTTCTCCAGACACTGAGCATCTCAAATACTGATTTTACAAGTTGCCTGGAAAATATCAGGTTTTCAAGGGCCACTCAAGTATTCATTATTTTGCCGGAATGAAAAGGACTGTGTGAGAGGGAAGCCTTCCCTGATCTCCATTTATTAGAAAAAGCAAGCTTACCTCCTTGTTTTATAAATGTTTCCCTTCTTTTCCAGCCAACACCACTCTCCAAAACATCTTTCTGCCAGTGTAGTGGTTGATTTTAGTGAGGCAGAGCATTGTACAGGGTTGAGAGTGGGTGAAAAAGGCAACACGTATAAGGGAGGGAAATGGGACCTTTAAAAGTGACCTGCTGGAGTCACACAGCAGACATCCGCCAAACACATCTGCTACCTAACCTATCTCTGTTCCTAAATTTCCTCCTGCCAAGCATCCCAAGGGGGTCCCCTCCTAGTGCACCCATTGCCACTAGCTGCTCTGGCTCCTGCATTGTCACCTGCTGCCTATCCACATCTCTGCCCCACAGGACCGTCCAATATTGGGAGTCTTCAAGCTCATCCTGCCTGGCAAGGCTTTGAAGTTAAGAGCTGAAATGTCCCTGTCCCTACAGCAACTCTGATGGGTTGGCCAGGCTTGGCTTTCTAAAGACACTTGACAGCTCAGGGGGAAGTTTTCCTCTCCCTTCCCTGACACATTCAGATCTGGTGTGTGCAGAAGCTTTCCCTGGGCTAAACACAGGGCTGAGAACACATCAAGGAGCACTGGGAACAGAAATGGGGGAAGGGTGTTCTGGGAGATAAACTGGATACAGCAGCCATAAATAAACAAGTTACACCGCCTGTGCCTTGGGTGCTGTCTGAGATGACAGCCCCACTTTTTTTATTATGCTAGAACAGGTGAAATCTCTGCTATTTAATGCCTGGAAACCTGGAAATTGTTAAGATCTTCAAACTGCCTTTCACAGGAGGATTCCTTGCAATTCTTGCCCTAGGTCTGTGGGTTATTCACCTTACTTTTGGTTGAAGTGGTTTCATTATTTCAAGTTTTCACCCCCTTAAATGTTTTCATTTCACATGTATCAGTATGTAGAGAGAACTGTTGGATTAATTTCCCTTTGCCAGCCTTGAGCCCAGGCATGCCCATGTCGGGGAAGTCCCATAAAGAAAGTGTTGGTCCATCTATCCCTGCCTGCCTCTGCCTGTAGCTATGGAAGAGCTGTGGTTTTTGGAGGGGGAGGGAAAGAAGTGGGGTAGGGTTGTCTTACCATGATGGCCTCGGCTTGCTTGGAGTCCAGCTCTGACACCGCCCTGCGGAAGCCTTTGGCTGCAGAGGTGGAGATGTTCGGGGTTGGCATCTTTGCTCTTCCACGAGCTCTGCTGTCTGCTTTCTAGCTCCTTGCCAGCTTTTTATAGGGCAGGGCTGACGTCAAAGACTCTTTCAAATCTCTTCCCCTGCCACCCCCCCATCACCACCTCCCTCCTTTCTCCCCCTCAGGCTGAGAGGAGGAGGGGATGTGAAGGAGAGAAACGTGTCTGTCCCATTAAATCTAATCGCTACAAAGATTGCAGACACCCTGCCTTCACAGACCAGACAATCCCTCACCTGTTTGCCTGCATCCAAAAGATTTCTTCTCTAATTTACCCCTTCTCTCCTTTCCCCCTCCCCCCCACTTCTGGATGGAGTTCATTCTCATTACATGTTTCAGTCCGACACATTTGCTTCCCCAGCTTGGGAGCTGCACGAAAGGATTTTGATCTGTGAAAGGAAGAAATAAAAGGAAGGGAGAGATGTAGCCCTCTCCAGCCTTTTTCCCCTCTTGTTTGCCTTGTCATGGAGGCAGTAAAGTAATAGGAAAATAACACTGATTCCCACAAGGCAGCTGTGGGACTGGATGCTGTTCTCATGCATGCACCTCCTGGTGCCCGGCTACTGACAGCGCTGTGCCTTCCAGGGCTCCCCCACCACCTCAGAGCTTGTCATTCTGACAGCAGGAGGGCAGAATCTGACTCCTCAGAAATGAAAAAGTCTTTAGAGGAAATAACCTGGAAAAACCCTCTGAGTCCTGCCTTCCTAAGTGCTTTGCTCCCCTTGCAGTAATTCCTAAGAGACCAAATGCTTGAGTACAGCTGGGGCTGCGGCAGTGTGTGACAGGTCAGACCCATCCCAGGGTCTCTGCTCTGTTGTGAATAAAACTGGCATTTTTCTCTGATTAGATTGTCCCATCCAAACCAGTGCTGCAGGAATGCATGGCCATGCCTTGTGTGAGCTGCCTCCATCCTGGTGACAGGCCACTGACTGGCACAAATCCTTGTGGTAGAGGAGCTGGTGGCCTTCCACCAGCTGACTGCCCGAGAGCTCACCC
This sequence comes from Buphagus erythrorhynchus, assembly GCA_013400855.1. Taxonomy (NCBI): domain Eukaryota; kingdom Metazoa; phylum Chordata; class Aves; order Passeriformes; family Sturnidae; genus Buphagus; species Buphagus erythrorhynchus. The sequence goes on along the minus strand of VZTT01054417.1, from coordinate 12,856 downwards.
GCAGCCTTGCTGACCACAGCACTGACATCTGGCAGGGTTGGTGGCTCATCCTGCTCTCAGCAAGGCAGCTGAGTGCATCCCAGCCTGCTGGTGACTTTTGCAGTGCCAAAAGCTCTGGAGGATCAACAGCCCATTGACCTCCTTGAGGATGCAAAGCTGTTGATGTTTAGCAAACACCAGGGAGCAGACAGCGACCAACACTGCCAGTCCCACAGAGGCAGCTTGGGAAGCTCATTGATAGGAGTGGAAGCTGAAGTAAGGAGTTGGCAGCAGCTAAAGACTGGTCCAGTACTGAGACAAAATTCATTTTAAGTCATGCGGAGTTGCAGGTGCTGAGGGTACTGGGCAGTTCAGTACAGTAAAAACCAGAGGAAGGAGTTAAGCAGCAGTCAGGGCTCATCTACCCCCAGTCTGTGTCCTCCCATGTGGCATTCACCTCACACACTGAGAACAGCCCTTGATTTTGCTTTAATTTCATCCCTAATCCCCCCTGAGTCTCCTAAACGGTCTATTTGCTCTCTGCTAAACCTTGGATGCTCAAAACACAAGATAAAACCAAACTGATGGAGGGTAATGCTGCCTAGTGTTGCAAGATTTTCTCGGAAAATATTCTGGGGGCAAGTCCCAAGACCTTCCACTTCCCAAAAGGTAGTCAAGGAGCAGCACTGCAGGCTCAGTCACCTCCTGTCTGCTGGGGTGGCTTTGGGGACCCTCTTACTGGGGGATACAAATTAGCACAATACTATGGTTGATGTCTTTTTGTGTCGCTGGCTGAGGTGAGCCATGGTTGCTGGACAGGCTGGGATGCTGGGAACAAGGCTCTGAAGACTGTATGGAAAAAAAAGAACCCACTCCAAAAGAGGCCACAAAAATAATGCTCATGTATCTTTTGTGGTAGGCACCAGTGAAGAGACCTCAGTGGGGATTCTGTAACACCATGAATGACAGTAAAGTTGACATATAAAGAGGGCAAAGGACACAGCTCTTCCTCACATTCTAGGACGAAGCTGCAAAGGTATTAAGGATGAAAAGGCATAGTTAGGCTAGATATTCCAGAAATATTTAGTTAAAACTATTCAGACTTTGCTAGTGTAATACCCTGTTAAAAAGAAGCATTGCCAATGAAGGGCCTTGCCAAGACTGGACTAGTTTCACTGGGATTTCATTTGGAAAGGAAAAAGGGACTTGGGTAGGAGGAGTGTTACAAGAATTGCATTTGAATATATTTACCAAATCAAGTTTTAACTGTGGATGAATTATTCTGGCTTGCACCACCTTTTAAAACAGCATGCAGAATACGGAATTAAAGCATTTTTCACTTGAGATTTTTTGTTCAATTTAAGAACAAAGACAAAATTGAAATTAATTGATTAATTTAATCCCTTTTCCTTCATGCTGTTTTCTTACCTTAAAGTCAGAAAGAGAAATCATTTTGCTAGACCTATTATTGTCAGAAAGTGACTTAGTTTAAAGGTCTCTTTAGAGAAGTATTTGCTAGTGATGATAAACCTAAAATCAGCCATCACAGCAGGTTTCAGTTATCCAAATCTGTAATAAATTTGCTAAGAATATAGGCTTAAAATGTCGGTTCACGTAAAGAATTGAGAAAATTGGCAAAATAATAAATATGTAATGAGAACAAGCCACTCAGCCTTCCTGCAGGCTGTAACCTATTCAGAGATCACATATGAAAGCTCTTCTGACAAGCAAAGGAATTAAAATGTGCCGATACCATTAGACAAATTTTCAAGATTATTGTATAACTAGATGGAATTTCTCTGAATGTATTTTCTGTTTTCCTTTTGTGTTGTTACACGTTGTTGCTTCCCTTGTGAAATCCAGTACTTTATTCAAGATCATCAGTGCTTCTACTTAGTTATCTCATCCCAAAGCCCTTGATCTTTAATCCCTTGTTTTCCTACTGCTGGTCAATTAGGCATACAGCTCTCTTCTTCTTTAAACCTGCTAATCTGCCTGCCCCTGTCTGGTGATGAAGTCCTGCACTGTATGGAAATGCTGTCCAGCATGGAGCCAAAGTTCTGCTTTCCATGCAACCAAGGGCAAAATGTCCAGATTACCATGAAGGAATTGTCATGGTAAGAATTTCACTCTCTGATAAGAGTGGAAAATCAGGTTGGTTCTCCTGTCCTGGAGGAGCTGACAGAGGAGGGAAGCTGGGAGAAACCATGTGGCAGCAGGTCCGCCTTTTGGGCAGCAAGGTGGGTGGATGTCCTGCAGAGCAATTATCAGCATGGCTGCAAAAGGACAGACATTACTTTTTCCCAGACAATCCAGTGCAAAGCTGTTCAATATATTTTCTACCTTTGTCCTTCCAGACAAATCCCCATCTTTTTGGAGACCAGCCACATCTTAGAATTTTTCATCTCTTCATGTGTCTACATCTCTAAAAACCACCTGTCTGGGTCTATGTTTAAGTTCTGCTGATATCAGACATGACTTTTGGGGGGTGTGAACCTATTTGGTTAAACCAAGACAGGTTTGTCTCAGCTTTTGTCGTGTTTGACTAATTACCAGATTTGCTAATAGGGAAGAGGAGCCTTTAGGAAGCTTTACAAAGGAAATAAGGACAGATGGATGGGTCTCCATCACTGCTTTGTTTCTCATGCTCCAACCACACGACCATCCTTGAATGTGTGTGGGTGCCATGTGTATCCAGCTGTGTGTTTTAAGGGATTAATCTGACATAAAGCAGCCATGGCAAACACACTTGGACACTGTTTCACTGCACTAGTCCCCAGACAGAGAAGTCCATAAACTGGGATGCTCTGACTGCTTCCCTCAAGGGTGAAGCAGACCCAAAACCAATCCAGGAATGGGTTTAAAGTGCAAAGTTCTGCTGGTCCAGTGGAGGCTCGCTTCACCTGCCACTGGATGCAGGATTGGTGGTGCAGAGATAGAAACAAGATATTATTATCTGTGGCTGCATCCCTGGGGTCAGTTTGTGTATCCTCAAGCACTGCTTACAATAATCACCATTTCTGGGCACCTCGGGTATGGGGACCACGGGGAAACCCCAAGTGCCAAATATCCACCCCTAATTGTGGGGAGCTGCAGAGATCTCCACCAAGCAACCTGCAAGCCCCAGGATGAACCAGTGGCAAAGGCACTGGGCAAGGGTGGGGGGGTCTCTCTGGTGGTCCAGGGAGCTGTAGGGACAGGGTTTGTGCTGTGGCAGTCTCCAGAAAGGCCCAAAGAAAGGGATGGATGGTGTACTCTGATGTGAGAGCTGCCATCTCACATCACAACCAAGGCAACCCTGGTAGCCATGAGGGGTACCCAGGCCCCCTCACTGCTCTTTCTTCCACCCACCCTCTCTCCCCCCCTTTTCCCCTTCACAGCTTGAATAATGACATTCTGCTGTCATTTTGAAGCAATTATAGGGGGGTGAGCCAGCTCCATCAAGAGATGTTTTTTCCTCTTCTCCCTTCACAGCTCCATTCAACATCCCCAAGTGCCACAAAGGAGTTTAATAACCCATAATGACACCTCAGGCCTTCACATCATTGCATCCTCCCTAAGACTGGGCCAGCATCAGGAGGAAAAAAAAAATAAAAGAGATAATTAAAATCCTCACCTCCCTGTTAACTTTGCAGCCTCTTATTATCTAGCAAACATGGAGTTTTGTGCTCACACTGTCTCACTAGAGATGAGCCCTGGGGAAGGGGGGCTGAAAGCAGCAGAGATGTGTTAACTCTCCAGTCAGGGCAGTGAGATGCTTTGTGCCACCCTGGGAGGAAAGCTCTGCCATTCCCTCCACTGCAGAGGCAACCTCTGGGACATGATGGGTCTCCGTGCAGGGGTTGATCTCCCAAGGCAAAATCAAAACAGCCAACTATGTTAAAAAAAAAAAAAATCAAAACATGCACTTTTCTAGAGATGATGGAGTAGGGCTATGCAACCTCCTCCAATGACATTTTGCCTCAGTGTGTGCCAGTACATTTTTACAATGTAGTGTACGGGAGAGATCTGCTCCATAGATGCCGACCAATGGCTTAAGGACCAAGGCCAATACCCTCAGCAGCTGAATGCAAACATTCATGTCAGAGATTTCGCATTTCAGAAGGCCAGATTAGCCTTTAGCTAAACCTGAGGGCATTCTTGTAACCCACAAAAAATGTTCTTCTGCTCCCTATTTTGAAGCATGGTGCTGGCTAGTCTCATAACTCTGTTTCATCTCCACATTCAGACACAAAATTCTGTACTGATGATGTTCAAATCTTGCCTCAAAACCCATTGAATCTCCACTCATTGGAAAACAGTGAAAATGGAATTCTGGGAAGTTTTTGCAGCAATCAGCTTTTCAGAGGAAAATAACCTGATTTCCAGGAAAACAGTGAATTGTCTGGGGAAAGGGTTTTCAAAGGGACTGAAGGCTACCTGGATGGAGGGGAGAAACAGCTCTTCTCAGGAACTGAGAATGTAGCCCTGACTTTTCAGAAGCAAACCCAGCTCTCTCTTTCAGCAAATGGACCTGGAACAGTGAAAATTCAGAAATACTGTGCTGATGATTCACCTGCCACTGCAGAATCCAAAACAACCACCTCGTCTCAGATCAATGGGGAAGCACTTAGGAGCAATTTTCTCTTTGGAAATGTGGCCAGCAAGCAGAGAGTCACGAGCAGGTGATGGAATATAACGCACACCTCTTGGAACATGCCATTTAGTGGTGTTGTAAAATTAATTGATAACACCTCTGGCCCACTGTATTTCAGCTCGTGGACAATTCCTTTAACAAGATCATCAGGGAATGTCATCTTTGTGCAGAAAGGTAATTTATGTGTATTGCAGATTTTCTGCACCACCAGTACTCCTGATTTTATATGAGTCTGTGACACCAAATATTTTACTCTCAGTTCCTAGAGTTTACTTTCTTTAAAAAAAAATAAAATTAAATTCAACCCTTCTGAAAAGTGAGGAAAGACTGAAGAAGATTCTGCGAGCTCCCAGAGAAGTGGGAAAACCTTCAAGAAACAGTAAGTATCATATGAAGGTCTGGCACAGAATTTTTGAACATTGACTTTTACAGTGAATTTGTGTTTTTTGGGGAAAAAAATATTGTGCAGCTAAAGAGCAGCCAGAAAATATCCAAAACATTATGACAAGAAGAATCAAATGTCCACAGCTAATTCTATTGTCAACCACGACCACAGAAAACAGGGACTGCCTTTCTGACAGCTCAGCTCATGGCCGTGGGCAAGTCATTTGACTCACTGCTTCGTTTTCTGCTTTCTGCCACCAGGCTGGTAATTGCTGTGACCTTCAGCTGTGAAGAACCAGTTAATGGTGGGCAAGAGATGCAGAAATCAATAGAAATAGCTGGCTCTTGCCTCCTTTCATTCCTCTCACCTGATGCCTGATAGTCCATCAGGTCTTTGCATTGCTGAATACATGTAGAAAATGGACTCCTGCTACTGCTTATTTTGCTCAAGACCCTTGGAAGTCCCAGCACTAAGAGATTTGCAGCGACCTCAGTTTTTCAACTCTTCCTGTAGATGAAAAAAAGAAAAAATAAAGTTGAGGACATGTCTCCATTTTACTGCCAAGTTCATTAAGTCCCAGTCCTGCAGCATTCATTCCTGAAAGCCAATTTTGGAGAATTTTATCTTTTCATGGATGGTGACCATGGTGTCTGGCATATTTAACCTTCTTGCTTATTCACCCACAGCATGGAGTAAGACAGAATTTATGTAACTGAAAACAGCATCAGAAAGGAGAAAGACAAGTCTTGGTGAGGTACCAAAGCAAGTTCCCACTGCCCTTCCAGAAGGAAATCTTCACTGTGGGTTGCACTGGTCTGAGTGTGGCCAAAGCTGATGACATGGGACTTGAAGGGACTTCAGCCCATGGTCACCTGTGATGTAGGACCTGGCTGCAAGGCTGCACAGTGTGGCTGGGGTGGGTTTTGGCCCCATGTCTGCTCTTGGTCCCTTCCTCTGAGTGTTGTTTTCCCCTCAGTTTCCTGGCCATCCATCCTGCTGTTCCAGCTGTGGAAGCAAATGGTGATAGAAGAGGACAAGGGTTTTCCATCAGTGCTTTGTCAGTATTTGCCCAACACGCTCCATTTTCATGAACATGTAACTTCTTTGACATAGATGAATCTTCCTTCCCCTCCTCTTACCCCTTTTCTCATCTTCTGTAACGATAGCTCAGGTCACCAAGATGGACGAGCAAAATGCAAATCAGTGCTACTTCCATGTGAACAGCAAATCATCCACTTCTTACTCAGGCAGTTCCCTCTCTCCTCAGGCACTGGAAGATAAAAACCATCCACCTGTCAAACAAAAGGTCTGATGTGATTTTAGCATTACGTGTCACACAAAGGGTCTCAGACCTATGAAAATGTCACTATATTGACTTTATACAAACGTTTATTCATCGTTCTGTTTATGCACAGCAAGACGTTTTGCATTCAGCATAGAACAGTGAGATTTATTACAAAGACACAACCAGACCTCCACTGGAAATTATCATCATCATTCCACAGTCAAGTCAGTGCTTTCCTACTGGTTCACATCTGCTTGGGATCTCATCTGTTATTCCTAACAGGTAGTCATCAAGTAAATAAATATATGAAAAAGAGCATGAGAAAATATTTTCCTCTGTTTTTCAAAGGATGAATGCAAATGTATCATCCATGCCAAGGTTCATTCCACTCAGCAGGCTTAAGGGGATGACTCATCAAAGCCCTGTGCTTCTCTTCTGGATCTTCAAGATGTATCAACAATGTTTTATTGATTCACAGTCATGGAAAGTAAAGAAAGAAAAGAGTCTGGAATCTCTACTGGAACAATATGCCTGACTTCAGTACTTCTGCCATTAAGCTGCTGGGATGACGCCATGGAAGAGCATTTATAAGATTATTTTCCCTATCCTCCCAAATGGTCGGACTGTTGGTTACACATCTGGATCCCTACGGAGCTTTCAATTCATACAGGTTTCAGTGGAGAAGAGAACAAAAAGATCAATAGCTGAAAGGCAAAGAAGAAAAGTTCAAGTCAGCAGTAGGACATATGATTTTAATAGTGATAGCAAGCAAGCCAAATGGTCCTTGGGAATGCTGAGTTCCCCTTTGCCCAAGCAGTCCTAACCAGAACAGTACCTCACTTGAAGGGTTTGTCCGAGACAGGACAGGGTCAGACAGATGGGGATGGACAGCCTGCGTACTGTGCAGGAGGAGATCCAGCTGTGATGATCTACAAGGCACAAGGCTGGGACAGGGGTACCTACTGCCCCCAGCCAGGAAGCCCCAGGAAGGCGAGGCAGACCCTACCCAAGACCTGCCAGCACTGCATGGCTGAGGTCCTTCCACCTTGCACCTGGCCGGGACTGGTCTCAGAAACCTGACACGTTTCCTGAGAAAGGACAGGTGAGAATACACCACTCCTGCAGAGGAAGTCTTTGGCCTTTCCCCACATACCAGCTAGGAAAATTCATCTCTCTACATCACTTAATGTGGTAGAAATTACGTGGTTTGAGTGCTCATCCTCTCCCCTTTCCCTTTGGTGCTGGCAGTGCCTGCATCAGGAGGTTTAATAGTACTTTCACTTATTTAATTTACATCAGGGACGTGCTGGATGGCAATGGGGTGGGGTGGTCCAGTAGGAAAAGCACTATAGAGGAGAGGCTAAAAACTCCCCAGATCGTCATTGTTCTGTCTCCCTTCTCGTTCCTACTTCCGAAACATCACCAAAAGCAAATAAATACCTTTATAGGAGGAGGCAGGATATGATTTTCTCCTCTTTCTCATATCGATTCCCTGACTCTCTTGTGGTTTTGCCCTCCCCCACCTCTCTGTTCCCTTCCTCCCTACCTACGTTTGACCTGAACAGCAGCAGAAGCCTGACCATAGCCTGAAGGGATTTACCTTGTGCCTTTAGTGGGATGGAGTTTGGATTTCCTTATCTGTGCCTGGTAGGGCCATGTGTTTTTCTCTGCTCCCCCTCCTTGCAGATGCATATTGAGGGCAACAAGAGACAAGGGGTCCTTGTAAGTGCCTTATGATAATTGCAGAGCAGCGACTGCTCTGAAAATCTAAATTCCTCCCTGACATTTCCAGCCTAAAGCTCCCACTGACTCAGCTGCTGCTTGTGATATTTAAACAAGGATTATCTCCTATTTTATTCTTTTCTTTTTTTGATAATGGGATGGCAGAAGGTTAGTTTAACACTTTCCTGTGGCTGGTTTGGCTGTTAGAGATCCCATACTCTTCAAGAGAGTAACCAAACCTCTGTTTCCCAAGTCACTCATGTGGCATAACTAGGAGGATCAAAGGCTGATGTCATAAAAAACAAGGATCTTTCCCCAGATTATCATATTTTCCAAATTTTTCTCCAGAGTGAGCTTTAGCATACCTGAAAATTTATAGCTTTGGGTGTAAAAGGACTCATCCCATTGGCTTCTGCACAACTGCACCTAACATCCCTCTAGGTCCCCAAGCATTCCATCTTACAGCAATTTTCTGTCCACTAGAATAGATTACATTTCATAGGGATGCTGAGAAACATCCCCACAAAAGAACCTCAAAAAAAGTGCAGGGCACTTTTTGACCCCGGAGAAACACAAGTGCAGCATCACTAGGAGAGAACATGCACTAATGAGAGCTCTCCATCAGTTCAGGAATTACCTGGCAGGCAAGGGACAACACAGCAAGTAATATCCCATCCAGCCCCCCATTTCCATGCTTAACAGTTGTGTCCAAAATGCAGAAGGTTGGTACCCTTCATCACAGCACAGAAGAGACACCCAGCCCCAGTTCTTCCAAGAATTCCCATCATCCCAAGAAAGTTCTCCGTGTCCTAAAGGATGCTCCGGGGTACACAGGCTCCAGAAGGCTGTCATGGAGATCATTCTCTTGGAGCTACAGGAGAGCTGCAGCCTCCTCTCCAGCACTCAGAAATGGGAGCAGGATCTATATGGCTGCTAACCTCTTATTAAGGCATGCACTGAGTCAAGAGTCCCCTGCCATTAGCCAGAGGTTTATTCTTGCAATTGGCTGAGAAGCTGGGGAGGATGAGGTGAGGAGGAACCAAGGGGAGCTCAGAGAGGGTCTAGACTGGGGTGCAATCCCAGCACCACATGCAGGACCAGCTTCCTTCCCTTGTACTGGGGTTTTGCAAATAACTGAGCAAAAGGCAGGCAACCCTTTCTGCTTTTCAAAGAGATTGAGGGGTTAGGAGGTGGGGAGGGGGCTTCCCCCCGCCCCGTTGTGGAGGTTGGGGTGGGGTGGACTGGACAAATTTAAGCATTGCAGATGTGCTTGAAAGCATGGAAAAGGGACACATGGCTGTGGGCTGAAGCCAGGGAGGCTGAGGATGGGAGTGAGGATCTACCTGTGCACACGCTGTCCATAGCTCTGACAGTGGCACTGCGGAGTGGCAGGGGCCCTGATGTCTCACCACATTTCCTATCACACTGCAGCAGTCAGGCAGAGCAAACATCCCTAAATGGAGCTGTTCCCACTGCACCACTGATAAGAAGCGCAGGCCAGGAGCAGGGACAACCTCCTGTTTTTCCCCATGTTTCATGACATAGGGCTGCTTTTCAGCCCTGGCAGTTCCTGGAGAAGGCATCTGTTAAGCCCCTGTTTGATCAGGACCAGCACTATTTGGATTGCCTCTCTGCTGTGGGAGGATGACAGCTTGGAACATTTTAAATGAGCAAATGGTGCAGAGCTGGTGTGGCTCCACTGTCTGTTTTGAGACACAATCCTACCCTCGTCACCCCCCTCTCAAGGGCCAGACCTTTCTCATGTGGACTCAGGGACATCATCCAGGGCAGGAGCAATGGGGGCCATGCCACACCTCGGGTGGGTAGAACACCTGGTCTCTTTCTCATGGTCCCCCCCAGCTTAAGCACCTGTTTCCACTCATGGGGTGTCTCCATGGCAATTTGTAGCTGCCAGGTAGAGGAGATCATGGCTCAAATAAAATGCTGCTCCCTGGTTTAGTCCTTGAGGATAAAATTCCAGAGAAGGAGTGCTCTTCTCTTCTAGCACAGCTTGGGAACCCAGCAGTGGGATATAGCTGTGTACTGGCTGTGCACAAGATCTCCTCTCCTGGCACTATTCTCCCTCCTAGAGAACAGCAGGCAGCCACCAAACCATGGCCAAAGAAGTGAAGCCTAGGCACAGAGAGATAATGGAGGCCTGAGTGCAAGGGTGAGACTGGTTATCCTTAGATTATCCTTGTTTTCACAAATTAACCTCTCCATCTGGTCCAGATCTATTTGAAAGGCCTTCTGTGAAAGCAGCTCTTAGAGCATGTCTGGGGCTAGTCAGGCGAGAAACTGTTTAGAACTTCTCTGTCAGAGAAATCTCTGCTCCAAGATGGAAAACACATTGTGGGTAGTTCGCACTGGTCTCTTTTTGGTCACTTTTACAGGCCCAAAAAGGACCTGGAGGACTCCTCATTCCCGGGGAGTGCTTAAAAACTAGAACTGAAATGAGGTTATCCTCCGTTCCCCAGGTGACATGTGACACACTGGATAGCCAGATGGCCATGGTGCCCTTCCAAAGGGCCTTTTCAGGCTGAAGAAGTGGTCAGCTCCAGCAAGTGACAGTGCAAAGTCCTGCCCCTGCAGGGGAATAATCCCATGCACCAGAACACACTGGGAGCCAACCTGCTGGAAAGCAGCTTTGCACAAAAGGCCCCAAGGGTACTGGTGGGCCCAGCTGATCCCAGTCCCACTCAGCTGCTCTGCCTAAGCAGGGAATGGAACAGGACAATCTTCCAACTTCAACCACTCTGCCATTCTGGGATCATCAACAGAGAGAATACAAAAGAAAGGGAATATAGCAGTGCTTGGAAAAAATCCTCTTCAAAAGCCCACCTGAAACAATCCCTCTGCAAAAAATTTAAAAACCCAAAAGCAAACAGAATAAAAGAATGGAAAAAGAAAATCCCCTTCCCTCCAGATGGTCAACACACTTTTCAGTTTGCTGGGAAAATTTTTATGTAAGGACCAGTTAGTGCCCTTGTTAATAATATGACACCTCATTACCTTCTTCTGATTGCCATGACACATTGCAGCTACTTCCAGATCAATCATGGGGCTCTGTTCTCAGTCCTACTGGGTCCGTGATGCCCGTGGGGCTGTTGTGAGCTGTGGAGATGTGGCAGGGCCAAGGAGCACGGGAACAGGTGAGTGGCTGCTGCTTGTGACGTGCCTGCTGGCCAGTACCAGTCATCCCCAATGGCACAGAGTGACTCAGTGCTCTAGGCTGGCCCCACGCTGAGTCACAATCAGGGAGCCTTCTACCACATCCAGCCATTGCTAGCACAGGGGGACAGGGACAAATGGTGGCTTGTTGGGAAGGATGAATCAGGGAAACCGTATAAATATGAGTGCCTAGCAAAAGACTTTGAGAATATGGAAAATATAAGCGAAATAGAAATGATAGCAATTTTCGACTGTGAGGCTGAAAGCAACTGAATGCCTGAAGGTCCCTTTGTTTAGACAATGTTAGATGCAGCGAATACCAAAAAGCAAACAGACATCCTCCCTAGGCATGGCAGGAAGGGTCCCAGATAAAAGTTAGAGATAAGAAAGCAGTAAAACATGGTAATATAGTGATTCCTATAGGTTGCATGCAAATGTTAGAGAATTTGTATCTTGTATTAGATTGGTTAGCGGAAATTAGAATATTCAACATAGAAGAAGATTTATTGTATTGTAAACGAGAAAATCTCTCTCTTGCATTCTTCCTCTTGCTCTCCTTTCTTGCATCCTCTCTTGTACTCTCCTTTCTGCTCTTGCTCTTTCTCTCTCTCCGTCCCTCTCTGAGCTGCGGCTGCAGTTCTTAGTAGGGTCTCATATATACCCACGCCCTATGAAATAAACTGCAAACTTCAAGACCAGAATACAGAGAGCGCCTGAGTTTGTCCCGACCATCCCCGCGCAGCGAATTCCAACAGAGTCTCCTACAGAGTTTCCAACATTGGCTCACGTCAGACTTCAGAAGGTGGCTGTTATTTGTCCATCACTGTAACGGCTTTGGAGTTCCTAGAACAGGAAGGTGATGCATTTCTGTTCCAATAGTAGCACAAAAAGTAATATTCACATCCTTTCTAAGGCTCCTCTGTAATCATCACCCACTGCTCCCTTCCCTGTCTCCCATAATGGTTGTTCTATCTGGCCTCCAGCACAGGGTAAGAAAAATAGGCTGAGTTTCCCAGTGGCGCCTCACTAGCTCTCATGATCCCTCTGTTATTCTCCTGTCGCACTGTAGGTGGTAGGATTGACCATGGGTAGGTCAGTCCCTGGGCCTCTACTCCTGCTAGCAAGGCCTGAAATGCATACTAGCTTCTCCCAGAGTCCACAGTTGTGCAGGACATAAATTTCTGCTTACACCCCCACGTGCACGGCTGAAAGAAATTCCATTCTTGTGTTTCTTGAGAATTGGTGGCCTGGCAAAGTCGGCAAGATGGTCCTGAACCCGGAATCTCCTTCTGCAGGTCAAATTGCCTTAAAATAGGATGTAAAGCTGATGTAGAAACCTTCTGTGTTTATTTTGTATGCAAACCAGATGTTAAGTCCCAAGGCCATCTCCACCCTGCCTTTTGGTCAGCGCTATCAAAATTCTGTTAGGTCTCAAGGAGATGTAATCAGAGACACATCCGTGAGGAAGTGAAATCCAAACCATCCTCTCAGCTCCCCTGACTCACCATCCACAAAAGGAATTGGTAAAAAATGTTCCTGATGTTGCAAGTTTCTCCTCAGCCTTTCTCTGAAGCCTCCCTTCTGCCCCAGGTTGCTGGTGGTCAGCCAGGGCTTGGACTGGGAGGCAGAAGGCTGGAGCTGCTCCCGAGGGTCCTGATGCCAGGCAAGGCAGGCAGGC
>VZTT01054400.1:55537-68504 GCA_013400855.1 Buphagus erythrorhynchus | reverse complement strand
ACTAAAAATCCGAAATGGTTCCTTAAAATTATTTTACCATTACAAATTTTATTCAACTTTCATGTGAAAAGTGAACTTAAATGGAGATCTACACAAGATGCCAAATAAAGACAGCTGACACGAGATCCATGACCCTCCAGGTAATCTTTGTTCAATTGAGACTTCCACAAGACAACTGTACCTTTCCTTCTCTCCAAAATTTTAAGTCAGGGGTCACTCACATCAGCCCTCCAGTCATAACCCCTCAAGGAACTATGAAATGTTTCATTTACTCTTCTTACAAACACCAAGCACAGCCAACTGCCCTTCTCTTTAGTTTGCACATTGCAATTCAGCAGCAGGTAAGTGACAGAACACGGACAGCTAAAACAAAACTGTTCCCCTTGGCCTCCTGCACAGTGAGCTCATCTTGTCTCCTAAACCATGCAGGGTAAGGCATCATCAGCTTTTGGACACCAGGTGTCCGAGGAAAATCCAAGGTGGTGAAGACAATGGTATTGATTCAGTAGGTGGAACCACGCTTTCCCCTCTGAATCACTGGAAGCCATTATCCCAGGGGAGAGTTTGAAGTGCTCTGTTTTGAATGAGCCATTAAAACAGAGTTGTGACCACTTCACATGGCAAGTGGAGAATCAGAAAAGCAAGTCATTGGCAATAGGAATTCGATGATCCTCAAATCTCTCCCTCTTGACACAAGTATGGGTGCTGGTGGCAACCTTGGAATGCCAAACATAATTAGTATCTCAAATATATCCATTTTGGCTAGAAAAGCAACCATTTTAGATAGAATCAGCTGGGCAGAATGAGATGCCCAGTGCTTGGAATCATAACAAAAGATAATGGTCCTTACACATCAATGCTCCCAGTGTTGTTAGAGTAGGAGCTGTAAACCTGGCAGCAGTTTTTTTGTTTGAGTAGTGCTAATGGATGCTTTTTTGTTTGAGTAGTGCTAATGGATACAGATCACCACTGTGTTCTGTCCAAATTCCAGTTTGGGATGTTATACATTACTTGCTTGTGTCTCCCTGTCCTCCCATTGGAGATTCCCATCCCATCTCAGCTCCAAGTACCTGTGCTTGTATATCTAACAGGTAAACCCTGCCTTAGCAGGGTGAAACATCATCACCTCCAGTGGACCAGCCCAACCCTACACTGGTTGACACCACTGTCATTACAGTCAGGACAAGAAAATGTACCCTCATACTCTCACATATCAGAATCTCCTAATATACATACCACTGCAAAGTAACATTTACAAACATTTACCAAAAAAATACATCCTCTGTTCATGCTATGCATCCCTACAAAACACAGTAACTCCTAAAGAAATCTTAAAAACCATTTTCTGAGTAAAAGCCATGCAATCCCAAGCATATTCCATAATATTGAAGAGGAAATAAAAAAATCTGAGTTTAGCTTAGAGTTTCATTCTCTTTGGGATCCTTCAGGATGTTCTGTGGCACATAAACTAAATATTACTTGGCCAACAGGGCCAAAACCTCCCAATTTAGAGAAATCACGAGAATAATATGCAGTTGTGAATTTTCAAAATTTGTTTTGTTCTGGAGGGGTGAGACCCTACAATAAATGCTCTCCAATTACACAGCCATCAGAATAATTTTGCAACTGGTGACCCTTATAATGATATTCTTGTTTTCAGAGCCAATGTGATGCCACACAGCGATTTGTCTGTTAAATTGAATTTTTGCCTCTAGATAGATAGATAGATAGAAAGTTTATTTTGAAATGTCTCCTAGTGCTTCTGAGCCTGACTGATGTGAGATGTTATTTTGAACATGCCAAAGCATCTGAACAGCTCCAGTCCTTTCTTTTCAGCGTGCATTCCTTGATAAGTGGCAAAGCTTCCCACTTATCAGTCACTCAAAGTGACTGTGGCTGTCAGTTGTGTACAAAGCGCAATCAGTTTGGAAGAAGAGACACCAGCATTTTTCTTCTCAGTTTGAAGCAAACACGTTTTGACTGCTAGTCATTCAATTTTAAAGCATCTTCAATTAGGGGCGGATGAAGATATAAAGAAAACACATCCTAAACACCTCTGCCAGGCAGCAGTAAAAAATTTATTGTTATCTTCTGCTTCACCTTACTGCAGAGGCAGCAGTAGCAGCCTTTTTCGGCTGTACAACAAAAGTGCTCAGGATTACACACACTCCACACAGACAAGACCCCAGCCATAAAGAGTTCATGCTCAGCTTCTCCAGCCACTTACACATGGTACCTTCTGCTCCTGTGCCTCTGCTGCCTGCTGTGCAAATACCTGCACGGGTACACAAACATGCAGAGAGCTCACATGGCACCCCACGCCACCCATTCTGAATACAAACGTTCACAGAATGACATATGCTGCTCTACAGCCAATGGAATGCCAAACAAAACCATTAATAAGGCCATGGAATTAGAGACAAGGAATGGAAAGGGAGGGCTGGCAGAACACAGAAGTTGCTGCAGGGAAAAGGTAGCTGTATAAGAAAGGTACTCACTACCAGGGAGCTGAAAGTGAAAGAAAATGCTCATGGTTGATGGGTGAGAGATGCAGAAATTGGAGAGGGGGTCTGAAAACAAAAAAGAGAAATGCCTGCTGAGGAGAGAGAGACCAAGATGAGGCCTCGGAGCACAATGCTGCCAGCTGCAATGACTGGATTTGACCGTTGGCCTTTTTCTTACAGTCTTAGATGCTGGATTATTTTGGTGTTTAAGTGTTCTGGTTTTTAATAAAAAAAAAGTTTCTGGCCTTCCCTTGTGATTGTGTGAGAGAACTGGAAAATGGGAACACTGAAAGCTCAGTAACAGAAAGTAAATTAAGAAAAGATGCTAAAACTGCAAGAAAAAAAGTCATGAAGTTCAAAACAGCATTATAATTTGAGAACATTTGGACCAGTAACACTGGAGAAAGCAAGTGCCATTGCAATCAAGTAGCTCCACATAGGCAAAAAAAGCTGATTTACATCAATCAAACATGCTCTTGCATCTTCAATAAATTCCAGTTCACAGAATCACAGAACATTCTGAGTCTAAAGGGACCCACCCACAAGGGTTCAATTCTTCAGGGAATGGCCCATATGGGAATCAAACCCCCAACCCTGGCAAAGTTAGCACCATGCTCTGACCAACTGAGCTCATGCAAGTTTTAAGCAAATACTCCTGGTTTGCACTGGCACAACTACACCAGTCAACAAACTTGGATGGTATAAGGGTATAGAAAAGGCCTGAGATCAAACTACCTGTAAACTTGCTAAGGGTTATCTTCAGAGTTAAAAACATGGTGCAAAATGATACTCTGCCCTGAAAAAAGTACAGATAAAGACCTCGACAATCTTCTACATAATTAACTTTCCTGGGGAGGGAAGAAAATGAAGGTCCACAGGTTACTGAAAAGTCCAGCCTAACACAAATGTTATTAGCTGAAGTGGAGAGGGCAGAAAGCAATTAGCTCATTCTGACTGATTTTTCTTTTTTTCCCCTCCCTTTCCCTATTTTTCCTTCCCCAGCCTTGGGGTTTGGGCTTTTTTTTGTTGTTGTCTTTGGTTTTGTTTGTTTGTTTGTTTTTGGTTTTGTGTATGCGTGTGGTTTTGAATAACTTCTTTCCCAAGGGATTTTTCCTGCTCAAGGGACAGGCGAGTTATTCTGATAACTGATAGGACATCAGCTGCAGAGCTTTGTGAGGAACAATTGTTTTGCCTCTTTGCTGGCAACGTCAATGATTTGGGAAGAGGTTGCAAAGTCATGGGAAAGGCTGTAGTGTGACTCCTTTTTGGGTCTCACTGAATCCAGTATGCCCGTGTTTATAAATTGCGGGAAAACAGCTGCTCCTGACACATGATGAATTTGGACAAAATGTCCCCACATCCACGAGTCTGTTCAGTTTGACTGTGCAGTCATAGCTTGTCACATCCACACTGGCAAAACAAAACAAAACAAAACAAAAAACCATTTCAGTGGACAGAGCCTGTTCTAAAAATATTTTGGAGAGTGAGGAGGAAGATACTTTCTCACAGTTTCCTACTGAAGAAAAGTCTCATTAAACTCCCACTAATATGAACAAGAGCCTTTTCTCCATGTTCAGTGGGAGTTGGATCAGGCCCTTACTTCAACAGCTTTATTGTCTTACCAAGGAAACCTTTTGTCCTCACCTCTCTCTAATATGCAAAGAGGACCCTAATTATGGAAAAACTAATATTGTTCTGCCTTGCAAGGGCTTGCAAAGCAATTGTAGCACCACAAAACATTGCTCTGCTGTCAATGACTTCTCAGAACAGCAGAATTCCAAGGGAAAATGGGAATTCAGAAGCAACAGGCATTATTAAATTTGTAACCAAGCCCTTGTGTATCAGCTGCTCATTTTTGTGTCTCCAATGAAGACTCATCATCTCCAGCCCTTTAAAGCCTCGAGAGAACTCTGGTTACGGACATGTGAGAGGTTGGGAACCAGGAAAGAAATGCCCCAAAACCTTGTGTCACTGAGGAGACACTGACAGGGCAAAGATTAAGAGTAAGGATCTCTACTTTCTTTATTATAAGCCCAAAGTTCTCCAAGGATTTAGCTCACACAGCTCATAGCCTGCTGGAGTTTTTTTTTGAAGCAGCACACAAAAAATGAATGGCTTCCAGCCATGCTGGAAGTATAATTTAAGACTGCAAACTTGTTGGGGCAGGGAAAAAATCTTCACATTTCTTTTTGTACAGTGAATTAATCTGTGCCTTCTCTCAACAAGAGAAAGAAACTGGTACCTTCTACGACAAAATAAAAAGAACACAAATAGGCCTAGATATCATGCAGCCAGCTCTGGATAACAGGTGATTGCTCACCTGAGGAGTTCAAAACAAACAACAAATCTAAACAAAAAAAATTATTTCCATACTGGATGGGTAAATTATGGTATCTAAAGTACTCTGGAAACAGGTCTCTACCACTGTTTTGGAAGACTGGAATCAATCCAGAACCTCTTGCTGTTTGGAAAGTTTTGACAATAACAACTGTGTCATTTCAAAACTTTGCATGTTAAGCTTAAGAAATATTTTGCTGAACTTCTGTGTAACTCAGAAACCAAATCCTTCTTTCCTCCCCAAAAATATAGCAACATTTTGCAAAACAGATCTGGCTGAAAAATGGACTAGTCATCCCACAGGAAATTCTAAGTTCAAGATTTTATTACATTCCAAACTGGAACAACATCTTAAACCTCAGAAGGTAATGAGAATGGGAATATTCTGGTTTGAGAAGACATAAATGCAGCCAGGCCTCTTCATCTCCCAACACAACTCATGGGGAAAGGGACACAGCCGCTGACAGCGGGTGGGAGGACAGAAACCTGGATCCAGGCTCAGGAAGGAAAGCCTTCTTTGGAGCTGGGAGGACATGCAGGGCAGCTGAGTGATCCAGGAAAGCCAGAAAGCTTGCAGCCCCAAGGCACACGATGCCCAGAGGGCTGTGGTGCCCACACTTCCTTCCAGACAAGCTTCTGAGGGTCTGCAAAGCTTGAGGCCATCGAGGCCACAGCAAACTTTCCACCTAGGAGCTGGCAAAGGCACGTCCCACCTGGCAGGTGCGATACTAAAAGGGTTAATTCAATTCTTACTGTGCCTGTGAAATTTCTAGCAGAGAAATAAGGCCTGTGAAAGCTGCTTTCAGCAAGGACAGTTGGGAGATAAGAAGAAGACATCTGGCCCAGAAACGCAGTGATAGACAAAACAAAGGACTGAATCTCTTGGGGAACCTGGGGTGGGATTTATGGTAATGGGGTAAGCTGTTGTATGCACGGAGAGACTGTACATAAGTAACCCTCTTGCACAGTCATGTGCCCACTTTAGGTTAGAATCTCCTGCATGCACCTTCAGGCCTGAATAAAATTATTCCTTCTTTAACACAACTTTAGTGTTGGAGAGATTAATTCCAGTATTTCAGGCATTTGGTAACAGGTGGAGTAGGCCAGAGACACTCATTCCAGCTTTGCATCAGAATTTAGTTGGGATTCCCTCATTCTCAGAAGTCTAAACTTTCTCACCAAAAAAAAGGGTCCTTTTAAAACATCTGCTCTAGCTCTGAAGGAAAATGAAAACCCTCTCCTAAAACACAGAGTCATCAAATGGTTGCTGTCTGGCAGGAATTGCCCTCAAGTTTCAGAAAGCACTTGGTTCTTGGGCTGAGTATGTCACTCAGAAAAGAATACAAAGTAGTAACCAAGTACTGACAGTATTAAACCAAAAATGTCAAACAAAACTGTGGCCTAAATGTTAGAAACATTGTAAAGCAGCGTTTTTGCTTCCCACTGCTTTGAGATCTTAGTTTTGCATTATTGGCAACCTGAAGTGTTCCAAGATCTTGAGCTGGGCTCTCCAAAAAAAATTTTGACTAAAAATCAGAACAGATTAGAAAACAGCATTTGGCCTCTGTTTTGTTTGCCTTCTAATTTTGGAACTTGTAGTGCTCATGGTTTCAGATTTTGCCTGGAAATATGAGAGTTGGAAGTTTACATTTTGGAGAAATGAAAGCTGGCATTTTTGTCATCACATGACTGCAAGAGCTGGGGCTTGAGGGAAAAACATAAAACATTGTCAGGTTTTCTACAAAATTGTGAGATTAGCAGTATCAGTTTTATCACAATTTAGGCTGCAAGGTTGACCTATTTTCTCAACAGTGCCCTACTGAATATGAATTGCTTTATGAATTTTAACAACCATATTTCATTTTAAATGTAGTTCAATTGAAGTGACATTCGTCACTGAGCTTCAAAGCAAACCCTTCCATCATCATCCTAGGCTAGACTTTTTCTCTGAGCAAGTGAACTGCACGACCCCTCCAAACTTTGTGTTTCAGAGACACCCTTTGGAAAAGGACACCTTCAGGGTGTACTGGGGGACTAGCTCAGCATCATGAGCATCTTCCAAGCTTCTTCCACTCTCTGCCCACCTGACATGACAGCTACAGTGCCCCAGACTTCCCCAGGTTCTAGAGTAAGGGCACTAGGAAGCAGATTATGGACTCACAAAAGATGAACAGGTAACCAGAGAGTTCCCTTGAGGACCTGAAGGACAAAACCGAACTGAATCCAAGAACTTGCTGAGCTGTACCAGGTGTCAGCCTGTTCTACAGCTGCAAATCACTACCATTCTAAAATACAATCTGAAATCTTTGGGGTTGCTGATGTACAAGAGCTGTCAAAACTCACATTCCAGTTCCATTTATGGTAAAACAGAGAGACTAAGGGGTGCAGGGGAGAAGACAACAAATACTCAGCAGGCAGAAACTGTTCCAGTGAAAACCTTACACATAAAGACTAAGCAGAACAGAAAGCAGTGTGCATGGGAGGATGCATTCCAAAGTGGCATAAAAACAAATGGGGGAGGGTTAGTTAATTATTCAGAGAAACTCAAACCTCTTCACAAATTAGGTCTAGAACATCCTGAAAAGTAGAAAAAAAATTATAAACATTTACCAAAACACAAAATCCCGCCTAGATCCCATTTTAGCATTTTGAGGTAGTACAGATTCTCAAATTTAATCGAATCTGCAACTTTTCTCCAGTTTACTTAACTCTCTATACAAACTCATTGTTTTCTGTTTTAGTAACACCACCTTCCAATTAGTTCAGAAGAGATGGGCTTGGAAAAGACATGTCAATTAGAGACTCACATGCCAGATACATGTTTCTAAGCTCGAGGAAATAGAGCATCTTACTCCAGCATCACAGAAGTGCAAGTTTAATTGAGCTGTAGTTACACTGAGCATTTGCAGTCCTCTAAGGAGGAGAGAGACATCACAGTCTCTCCCTGGTTATTTATCATGTATCAGTGATTGAGTAAGGAGAGAGGGAACTGTTTCCAAGTTAGCACACTGAGAGAAAGGTCTCATAAATTATGGGGTCAGCCAGGTTATGCTTTTTTTAACCTTAGGGTATTACACTTTCAATACAATATTTCAATAGCTTTTTTCTTTGTAATAATTTATCTGGAATTATGGCAACTCTTATAAGCTTAGAAAAAAATTGGCTCAAGTAAAACGATTCCTTTGTCATAAATAAGTTGTGTTCATAACTACAGCATAATCATTCATCTGCATGTAAGTCAAATAGTTATCCACTCTTTGTAGAATATTTCCCTGTCAATAAATCTAATGCTATTTCAGATCTTCAGGCCAGGGTGACAGAAGCCTGTTAGATTAATTAGGGCAAGGTTAGAAAAGCTGAACTCACAGCTACATTCTTGTCACAGTTTTCTTCCACCTACCATAACCCATAAGTTGACTGTAAACTCACTGACCATTTTAAACATGGGCATGTTAGGGTGACTTCATTGTCTTAATTTATGTACAAAGGATGATTTCCTTAAGATTTTTTTTTTCTCTGACAGTCACCAATTGAGGAGAAATGTTCTGCTTTGCATTCATGGTCAATAATGATTTTTTAATTTTTAAATGTTTTTCCCTTCAGAGTTATGGGCTTCGACCAGGGTTCATGAGAATTCAGGATCATACAGGCATGGAACTGCCCAGATTGCCTGTGCAGTACAACTAGGAATTCACTACAAACAGACCAGCTCTGTGGGAATGAGAGAACAGTATTCTCTCTCTGCCTGTTCAATTTTTGACCTTTCTTGTCTGACCATCCAAAAGGAGGGTGCCACAAATCTGATGGGGTTTGTGTGAAGTGGACCCTGGAGGTGAAATTCTGACCTCGACAGGGTCAATATTTCATCTGAAATCCCTTGAGACAGACCTCCAAATCATTTCTAAGGATTGCAGCTTCTATCAGATGGTAGTTGGCTGACTTTCATTTACTACTGACTTAGGTCAAACTTGGACCAGGGATCAAGAGATGAAAGGCTCTATATCTCATTATCAATAACCAGGGTTTTCTTCACTACCCTAAAAACAACATACTTCATTCTTATCTACAAGGCGTTAAAACTTAAAAGGGTTGAGGTCAACTCATGTTACTTCAATTTATTTTTATTCACTGCTTATAAAACAACTTCCTCTCTTGCTGCCATAGCTGAATGCTAAAAATATAAATATTTTCCTTGCTGTTGTACAGATTTTGCTATTGTTTTTCTTTTAAAGTCTTATTAAAATGCAGCAATAAAGACAAATCTCTCCCACACACAAATTAAAGAAGAAAAGAGTGCAGAGGTTGAGGCCAAACCAAGCCTTACCGATCTCAAAATTATTTTCAGCAAAGCACATCTTGTATAGAAGTTGCCTTATAACAGAGGGTTGGACCTTCCCAGGAGTTTTTCATAAATACACAAGTCCTGATATGGACAGAATATCCTCTGGAATGACAGAGCCTAGTCTTCTTCTAGTATGAAGCCATACAGCTCCTCTGATCTGTCTGGAATTAAGTTTTCTTAAAAGGATGACAATTGTGATTGATAATTTTAGGCAACTCACTCTGAAGTACTGACAAAAAGCTTTGCAAGGAGAATCCTGCTGCTACTGAACAGCAGAACACAGTCTACAGTAACTTGCAATGCTCTGTACAAAACTGCATAATTAAACAACCAGAGATGTTACCCTGATCCTAGACATCTGTAAGAAGTCAAACCTCTCCCTTGTTATTCTGTGGAAACCTTCACAAGCAAACTGATCTGCATTATTCCCAAAACAGGAGCATGAACATGGAAGAAAAGTAATGAAATACAGTCAATGGCATGAAAAGAAACTTCTGAATACATTAAGGAAGAAAGAGGCTAAATAAAGTTTACTGGTTATGCTGGTTTAACAACTTTTTCTACTACTGGGAATAAACCTGTGGATACCTGGAACTTACACAGTTGCTCTCTTGAATCTAACCAACCTTTTGACAAGTTTCTCACTCACACAATACTTCACCACAAATAAAAATTTCCAGACTTTCAACACCTCAGGCAGAGGGAAGAAAGCGCACTTGATTATCAATCACTGAAGAAAACTGCTTCAGCAAAACCTCAAGAACAGAGCTGTAGAACATCAGTTCCAAACAAATTCTTTGTGGCAATGCTTTTGTCACTCCTGAGGAAAGAGGATTTGGTCCTGCAAATGCTTGCATGACCAACTCCTCTAACATCTTCTTCCTGATCCTACAAGAACCATTTTAATCATATAAGGCCTTCCAGAAACTGACCTTTTTTGCTAAATGACAGGTAAAACCCTCATGTGTTTCCATAAACAAGATGCCAGCCAACTGCAGAGATTCTTAAAGAAACTATGGCAATAATAGCTGAGGGAAAGAGTGGGGAAAGGGAAAGGAAGAGAGATAACAGATAACAGGGGCATGGGAGGAGACGTGTCTCTGACCTGGATCTGTTGCTGAAGAAGGTTAATTTTGTGTTGCTGCTGCAGAAGCTGCTGCTGTTGTCTTGCAATCTGTGAAGAAATTGCACAGAAGAAACATGAGATATGGCTCACCATTCCCAGAGTCCATCCATAGGAAGCTTCAACCCTGTTTAGTTCTTTAGCTAAAAAAATTCAAGGGCAGGTGGCAGCAGCCTGGAGACTGTTGCTCAAGCAAGGGGCACACGTTCAGGAACAATTCATTGCTAATACTAGTGAGAAAAGGAATCTTATAGAAAATGTTGTGCTGGATGTGAAGACAAGGACCTATGCAAAAATCTAACTGAAATGGCACTGCTAAAATTCCCCAGGAGAGAGAACAATATTAGCAGAGAAACTGAAAAATAGTGGAGGAAGGTAGAAAAGGCAAAAAAGTAGGATGGCCAGAAACACTCTTCTGTTTGGCTCAAAAATTCTGCTCAAAAATTTAAAAAAGAAAAAAGGCAATCTGACACCATGGAGGAAGGTTCTTAGTGTACTTTTTTAATGTAGAAACAGGCACAAAGAGACTGGAACTGAGTTTGGAAAAATCACTGGCTCTTCAATGTTTGTATCAGCTGCAAGAAACGACGGGGGCAGGCAAGGCTACAAGGCTCAACACTGAAACCAGTTTATGGAAGTGGATGGAGTAGTTCTAAGTCCCCTCTCAAAGCCAAGTGCAATTTTCCATTAGGACTTCCACCCTCCCTCTCTGCTAAATGATTGCGAATGTTACTGTAGACACATTTTATACACTGTGAGGAAAAAAGCAGATGTTAACAGAATGGAATTAAGAGTTCTAAAGGCTGGAGGGAGATAAACTATTCTTGAAATTACAAAGCAAATTTGAAAAACTTTCATTTAAGTTATCACAAAAGCTGTGCTCTCATGAACAGCCAGTGCAGCAGAACAAACATTAGAAAGAGCTCTGCTCTTCCCCTGTGTTATGAGTACACATCTCAGGGGTCAGCTGGTAACTTAAACACACTTACTGGGAGAAATTTTGTGCTTTCTTCCCTTCAGGTATTTTCTTTCTATTATTAGACTATTTGCATAAGAAACACTCACTAGCAGATTCAATAAATGTTTTCTTTCTGGAGCTTTTCTTTAAGACAAAAAAATAATTTTTATCACTACTTTTTTTTTCAGAGTTTGGATATTTTAATTTCTGCATACTACAGAAGTATAATTTCTTCAATTAAAAGAAACCCTAGTTATCCTAATTTCTTATTGCCTTTTTCCATTGTCTTCATTTTCTTTTTCACTGTCAAATCCCTCAGCCATACTGTGGCACTAGTGACTTTAAAAGGCAGGCTAAAGGGAACAGCTCATATAGCATGCCTCCTCTTGAAAGAATCTTGCCAATTCCACCTTCACTCCTTCATCTACCTTTGCTGTTTTAACAACAGCATGATACAAATTATCCAGCTTGAGGTAAGTCACTTCTGTTCTCCCTGTGTGGGATTTCAGGCGTGAGGCCAAAATACCCTTTGTTTAAGATAAGGTTGTTAAATAATTAAAAATGGGAAAATCAAGGCTTAAATATCTGAAGGTATCAGCAGTGGCTTAGAAATCTTAAGACTTGCTTAAGTACAATACCAACACTGAATATGACAACTATGACAGATTTCAAAGAATTTGTGAGTTTCATGAAACTCACATAGCTGCAATTCCGTGATAATTTTTTAAACTAGATATCTAAATATTCTCTGCTCATGTTCAAGTAGAAAAGCAGACATTAATTTCTGTTAAAATCTGCACAGTGAAATCTGTGAGAAAAGTTAAATTTTTGCCTAAAATGTTGTGTGTCCATGTATGCACATTGGAACTGATCACATGTGAAAACCATGTTTTCATTTCCAGTGAAGGGCATATTTGCAAGAACTGAAAATCAAGCCTCTCAAGTGTAGCAGAAAAGAAGTCACACTTGTTCACTGACTTTATATTATTCTCTGCTTTTTTCCACAGTTGGCAGAACCCAACCTTTTTCATTTCTCACACTACAATTCAAGTGCTGCATTTTTCTCTTTTTATACCTATTCAGTATTACTGAATTAAAGCAGTTTCAGTGGATTATTCAGGAGACCTGAATTTGCCTGTTTATTTACAAATAGTTTAAAAACCCAAACAGTACTGAAAGGTAATACAGAATCACAGAATATTCTGAGCTGCAAGGGACTCACAAGGACCATCAAATGCAATTCTTGAATGAATGGCCCCTGCAGGGGCTGAACCCACAACCTTGGCATTATTGGCACCAGGCTTTGAACAACTCCAAGATGGATATATTGCAAATTAAATCATTATTCTAATATGTTTTTGTTCAAATTTTTTCACCTTGGAGAAAAAATGGAAAAGATTTTGGGTGCAGAGCAACTTTTAGAGTATGAAGCCTAAAAGATAAACTACTGGAAAGTCCTTCTAGAAAATTATTTAAGCTGAAAGCCACCGTAATAATCACTCACCTGTTCTTGTTGCTGCTTAGCCAGCTCCATTTGCTGGCGTTGTTTCTCGATCTGAGATGCAGCCAGCTTCTTCTGTTCATCGTGAGCTGCTAGCAGCTGCTCCCTCAAACTGGTCAGCTGATTGATCATTCCCATGAGCTGCCTTTCTTTCTCAGCGAGGCTTTCTGGAGTCCCTGGGCATCATATGGTAGGGAAAAAA